>JAJJMA010023117.1:0-15174 GCA_023529015.1 Papaver nudicaule
TATCTAGTACTGGTATTTCCGTGGATGATTCTAAGATCAAAGCAATTGTTGATTGGCCTACTCCTACTTCTTTTCGTGATGTGCGCAGTTTTCATGGACTAGCTTCTTTCTATAGGAGATTTGTAAAAGATTTCAGTACTATTGCTGCTGGATTAACAGATTGTTTGAAGAAAGAAAGTTTTGAATGGACTGAAGAAGCGGACAAAGCTTTAACTTGCTTAAAGAAAGGTTGTGTAGTGCTCATGTTCTTGCTATGCCAAACTTTGAGAAACCATTTGAGATTCACTGTGATGCGTCTATTGTTGGCATAGGCGCAGTTCTCTCTCAAGAAGATTACCCTGTTTCTTTTTACAGTGAAAATAATTCAGATACGAGGAAGAAATGGTCTACTTATGAGCTAGAGTTAATAACACTTGTTCAAGCATTGAAGCAATGGCATCCATACCTCATTCCTAGTGAGTTCATTATGAACACTGATAATCAAGCTCTTAAGTTTCTGCAGACTTCAGCTAAGGTCAACAGAATGCATGATAGGTGGTTATCTACTATAAATCAATACACTTTCTCTATTCGGCATAAAAGTGGCAAACTGAATCAAGTTGCAGATGCTTTGAGTAGATGAGCTCATCTTTTAGTCACTCTTAGACATGAAAGTGTAGCTTTTGATTTCTTGAAGGATATTTACAAGGATGATCCAGATTTTCAGACACTTTGGGAAAAATGTGGTTCTTCTACGGGCAGTATTGATGGATTCAAGACGGTTTTCTTTTCAAAGGGAATCGACTGTGCGTACCATAGTGTTCTTTACGACTTCATCTAATTCAAGAACTTCATGGCAGTGGACTTGGAAGACATTTTGGACGTGACAAAACCCTTGCTATGGTTGAAGAACGTTACTTTTGGCCTTCTTTGAAGAGAGATGTTCACAAATATGTTCAAAAGTACATGGTATGTCAGCAATCCAAAGGAACAATACAAAACACAGGGTTGTACACACCTCTACCTTTCAAAAAAAAAAATCATATAAAGATTCCAATACATCTTGTAATAGCCGTTGTATGGATTTCAGGCAAGATCTTCTAAAAATCTCGCCTCATGAATGATTGTGAATACCTGGAACACCCCAATTTTGCACGTATATTGAGCCGTATTTCCGCAAGATCGTTAAGGGCCATCGCCAGTTAAACAATTGTGTTGTTCAACAAGCGTAAATGCTCTAATTAATTTAGCCCATCACAGGCACCACTAACCATTTTTTTGTCATGTTAACTCTTTTATATTAAAAAGACACTCACTAGTCATTACTATCCAAAGTGTTGACGCCCAAATCCATGCACTCAAGATGTCCACCACCCGCTTAATTTTGCACAAGTTCAAGACAACATCAATTGGTTTCAATTGGCTTTGCTCCCAAGTCTTTCCATATGTATTAAAATTTTGGAATTAGTTTTTATTCTTAAAAGCTGTCTAAGGAATTAGTTGGTAATGGAATTTTAGATATTTTTAGAAACTGATCAGATAAAAAAACATTTAAGATTTTTATAAATTGAGGATGATATCAATTAAATCGACAAGAATATCTAGGTTTTTAATCAAAAAGTGAGATAAGAATAACATAGTATAAAATTAAAGTTTTCTCTTTATTTATCAGATTAAAGTAAGTGAGACAAAAATAATATTTCAGTTTTTCGGTTATAGCTAGGCTTCCACCCAACTGCTTGTATACTTTTTTCTTTATTTGTTAGATTAAAGTATAAGTGAGATAAAAATAACATTTAAATTTTTTATAAATAGAGAATGATTTTAATAAGTTGGTTGGAATATCTAGGTTTTTAATATAAGCCGTTTGATCGAATTCAATTAATCCAAGGTTATTGTTGATGGGAAAAAACTGTAAATAAGAAGGAGGCAAAAGAAGAAACAAAGAAAAATCTATAGAAAAGTTTCGGGAAAATGTATTACAAATTCTGAAAGATCAAGAAAAGAAGGAAATTACAGGAAAATGCAAAGGGAGAGAAGGAAGAGAAGTAAAAGATAATGAAGATCGAAGAAAGGGAATAGATGTTGGAGATGGAGTTGATTGTTAATGCAAGGTTTTTTGTTAGTCCTGAAATCACATCACACAACAACCATATTGAATCAAACTTAGTGAAAACTAGGGTTTTAGGTCGACTCTTTTCAATGCACTTTCAACATCAGAAAATTGTTTATGATGGGGAGAGTGATTTATTCACCGATGCTCCACTACCACTGGATGAAATGGAGTTCGTAGTACCTGTGGGTGAAAGGTAAATCTACTTACTCTAGTTGGTCGATTTCTAATGGTTTTGTTTTCTTTCTTTTTTTCTTTCAGAAGGTTTAGGGTTTAGTTGTTACTTACTCTATTAATTGGAGCTTCATTCTTATAATTTTCATTTTTTCTTGCAGAAGGTTTAAGGTTTCACTTAATCATACATCTACCCAATGGCCATTGAGTTACTAAAGAATGTGTTTGGAGAAATTAATGGAAGATCAATTATGATGGATACATGGAATTCAATTGCTTCTGCTTTACCTAAAACCAAGCTTACCTGGAATTCTATTGCTTCTTCAGCTGAAACCGATCTTTGGAATTTCACTAATCAGTCTCTTCCTAAACTGGGTAAAGTCAATCTCTCCATGGTAACAAATACCCATGGTTTTGCTTTTTACATGGCATTATGGATCAAAGGGACTAGCTAATTATACTGTAGATAAGGATAAAAAGAAACTCAAGGAGGTAGAAGAAGAAACCAGAGAAAAATCCAAAGAAAAATTTAGGGAAAAGTGTATTATAAATATTGAAATCAAGAAAAAAGAGAACTAGAGGAAATTGAAAAGAGAGAGTTGAAAGAGAATGAAAAGATAATGAGGATGAAAGAGAGGGAAAAGATGTTGAAAGGATGTTGGAGATGGAATTGACTCTTAAGAAGAAGATATGGAGTTGATACTAAAGAAGAAGAAAAAGTGAGAGATATGAATAAGATTAAGGATATGAAATTCAGAATGAGGAGGAATAAACAGTTTGAAGTGGATTTAGAGAGCAAGAAGGAATATAAAAATAAAAAATAAAAAGAAAAAGAAGAAAGCAGAGGAAGAATTAAGAAGGGAGAAGAACCTGAGATTGGAAGGTTCTTTTTGGGCTATACGAAGTAACTAAACACTAAAGGAATTTTCATGTCCTTTGTTGATTCCATAAACCCTAGGGTTGCTTTGTTTTCTTTGTTCGATCGTGGTGTAATTTGGTTGATGGTGGTAAATTAATGATGCTAATATAACAGTGCAAGTTTGTCCACCCCCCAAAACCGGGGTGGAACAAAACGACCAACATTATTGGCCCACGTCATCCGAATCTGGTTTCTGTTTTTTTTTTTTTTTTTTTTTTCCTGTTTAATCTGTATATTTCTCTCTATCTTTTATTTTCTTTCCTATTATTATTTATCTTTATCTCTGCCTAGAGAAGAAGATAGAGAAGAAGACCTATGTTGGTATTTCAAGGTAAGACCAGCTGGTGCAGGAGGACTATATTTCGCTGTAAGTGATCTCAAATACAACCCAAATACAACTCTGATATCATAAACAAAAACTCTGATAAAGATGAGGGAATGGGTTTGAATTTAAGAAGAAGATAATGGGGTTTCATTTATTAAGAAAAGGTAGCCAGGGGTCTGTGAGTGAATCAGATTGCCATTTATGTGTATGTTGCATTTGTATTTACTCGACAATAACATTTAGCATTTGCTGCTACTAACGGATAAACCAGCTAAGTTCAGTTTGATGACAATTTCCCAGTCTTTTAACTTGTTTGATAAAACTATTCTATGATGTGATCATGTGATGTGCACTATCCACTAGTGGCCTTGCATACATACATGTACATGTATACAACACTATATTATCATGAAGGAAAAACAAATATGGACAAATTTGCACTGCTAATATAACATTAATGAAATATTTTGTCTGAGTTACTGTGGTCTTAATTTTATTCTTCTTCATTTACTTTGTTAGATACAATTAAGACTAAAATAAAATGTTAAAAAACTTTTAGAATCTCCAAGACCAATTAATATAAGTTGGAAAATGTTGGTTTCTTTGAAATGTCTGTTAGATACAGTTAAGATAAAATGTTAAAGAGCTTTTAGAATCTCCAAGACCAATTAATTAATATATGTTGGAAAGTGTTGGTTTCTGTGAAATTCATCTTACTTTCAGGTTTGGAGCTCAAACAGACCTTTTGTTTGCAAACAAGCATTTCTACCGGTAAGGACTCCCAACTTGTTTTGTATCGTATCTATACTCTATTTAAACTATCTTAAAGTAACAGATTGGATTTTACCCATGTCGAATTAGCAACAATTGTAAAACTTTGATTCAGAATTTTACAAAAGCTTTTCTTATATTTTATTTCTTTATTGTTGTCAAGAGATCCAATAACGCTTCTATATAAACACGCGAGGAAGTATTTATGGAGTGTATAGACAAAGAAAACTTTATTTACATATATGGTGGAGCTCCTTTGCTAGGTTTGGAGGATGTTACAGGGTCGTCAAGGTTGTAACGTGCATCTGAAGCTATTGCATGAATACACAAGTGGAAAGTAGATGATAATAGTATTATTCCATGCACATCTTCTAATATTCTCTGCTTCTGTACAATGCTTCGGAATAATATTAATCCAATATTCCCCCGTCAATTTTTTTTATTCCTTTGACCGACAATGGCTTCAGTTAAAGTTTTTTGTCGATTAATAAGAGCTCCCAGTAGTTTCCATTATATTTGTTCTTCTAGGAGAATTGAGAGTGTGTGGCGCTTCATTATGTGTTTGTTCTTCTGACAGTGTCATATTTATTGTTATTTCAGAGTATTATTCCTGGAATCCTTCATGAGACAAATCAGACTCACTTTTGTATGGTTCAGTTGACATGGGAAGAAAATTTGTCGGAATGAAATATTCCACTCCAAGGTAGGGTTTCCTGAGTCAGATTTTGCTCGCATTAATGTGAGTTTTTTTAGACTGATTTTTTTTCTTGCTTTCAGAAGGTTTAGGGTTTCACTGACGTATACATCTTCACGCCCAATGAGGATTGAATTGATGAAGACTTTGTTTAGAGTCAGAAATGGTAGATTCTGTTAAACACATGGAATTTCATTAATTCTGCTCTACCTAAAACCGACACATAGAATTTCATTAATTCTACTCTACCTAAAACCAAGGGTAAAATTAGTTAATCGGGCATGCAATAAGTGTCATGAGGGTCTTTGATACATGGCCTTATGATGCAAATGCATTCTTAATTACACTGAAGACAAAGAAAAGAAGAAACTTAAGTAGGCAGAAGACGAAATAAGAGACAAGTCTAGAGAAGAGTTTCAGAATAGTGTATCGAAGGGGATCCATAGACAAAGGGATTTAACAAAGGAATTTGACAAACCATCATAGCCGTTACTTTTCACACATCTAAGGGTCCTCATTGTTGATGACGTGGTAGAAGTAATTAGCTATGTACGGTTATACGGCTCAAACTTAGTCAAGCCAAACTTTAATTAAGGAACAATAAGAACCCAAAATTCTTTTACTGTGTCGAAACCTGTTTTTATCAAATCTAAGTCAAAACGTAACCATGTTAAAATAGAAAAAAATTAATAGAGCATCAGTCATACATCCGACATGGTTACGGTTTCAGGGTGATTACAACTAAAGCCATGTTGATTACAAGAAAATTGTTTCTGACAATTGCCGTGTTCTTGGTTTTGTATCTCAATGATGTAGGTCGTGATGTTGATAGCTATGAGAGCTGTGAAGTTTTAGTTAACATTTTCTAAAATTAAAATTTGTTGGTTGATGTATTGTGAAACCATCCCGTTACTCATCATAATATCCATTTGCATTTTTATAACTCGTGAACTTTATCATATGACGTTGTCATAATTCTAATGTTACTCAAAAATGTCATTAGCGTTTTTTTTTTTGACAGGAAAAAAAGACATTCACAGATCCTCAACAGAAGTTAGATTCATGAGTTTTCTCAAATGCTTCGGTAAGTTACATTTATATCCATATCAGCCTCCTTCCCCAGATCGAAGGGTTCGATTTCTCCTCGAATTAATATCACAATTATATTTAGTATATATTGCAACCAAAAAAGCATAAGAATTGATACCGTTGTTCAATGATGTCTAAAATCTATATTGGTTGTTCACAAAATGGACTAGCCATGAAACAAAAGGTTAAATTTACATCTTCTTGCTGTATTATTATTTTAATCCTATGCTTGATGAATAAATTATCGTGATTGAAATGTAAAACTAGTGTGTATACAGTTGAGAGGAGTATTTTGTATCTTTTATATCTAATGGTCCAATTGGAATACAATTAACTATCAGAAGACATACGATAAACAAACTTTGAATTTTTTTCTAAAAGATTCTATTAATTAAGAAAAAAACTACTAGGGTTTGTTTTCGTTATCTTTCATTACTACTGCCACATCATTAACGATTAGGACCCTTAGATGCATGAAAAGTAACAGCTATGATGGTTTGTCAAATTCCTTTCTTAGACCCCTTTGTCTATAGATCCCCTTCGATAATGTATTACAAATTCTAAAAAATGAAGAAAAAAAGGGAGTTAGAGAAAATTGCAAAGAGAGAGGGGAAAAAGAATGAAGAGATATTGAAGATGAAAGAAAGGGAAAAGATGTTGAAGGAAAAGGAGATAAATTGACGGCTAATGAGAAAGGAATGAACTTGATGCTAAAGAAAAAGGAATAGGAAGAGATGGAAAAGATTTAAGGATATGGTTTTAGAATGATGAAGAATAAGGAGTTTGAACTTTGAAGTGATTCTCATGAGGAAGAAGGAAGAGGGAAAACAAAACAGAGGGAGATGAAAAAGATGGAGAGTGATCTGAGAGACAAACCGAGTATAGCAAGTATGAATTAACTAAAAGAGATTGATGGAGATGAATTTTTATTTGAGAGAGTGCATTGGTTTTACAGTGAAAAATCCCAACAACTCAAAATTTTGAAAACTTTATCGTTTGAAAATGAACAATCCAAAATGATTTTACCGTTTGAAAATGGATAGAGTAGATGGAGTATGTGAGGAGTGTGAGAACAAAAGGTCAAGAAAATATTAATTAGCAGGCGGCTACTTAGTAATCGTCCAAAAATCTAGCGTCTACCGAGAAACTGCAGCGGTTACTCGACAACCGTATGAAGCGGCTACCCACAGAGGCATAAATTTGTGCCAAGGTGTAGACATCTCCATCGTTTATCATCCACAAGCTAAAAAATTTCACCACATTTGTCACTATTTGAGCATTATAGTACTTGCTCTTAGTCGATTGCAAAAGTAAACTAAAGTAAATGAAAGGAATACAGATGCTCATAGTTCGTTGATTCAGCAGTTCCCGCACTTTCAACTTCAGTCGAAACTTCGAATCAGATTCGTTTATAGACTAATAAACTATATCATTCTGCTCGGCAGACGACCACAAACTTGGAATTTTTCATAACCTGTTTATCAAACACTCATTTAGACTTATGGGTATGAAGGCCAATTTGATTTTGGGCCTGAAAGGTACGTTGCTCTTTTTATGTGATCATTATTACAAATAGGTTCATCTAGAGATGTTCTGAATCCTCGAATAATGAGCGTTTTAGACCAAACAGATGTATCAGATGAGAAAGTTTATTGAGTCTATAAGTAATTTTAAAAGGGGTACATTGTAACATCTAAAGTTAAATTTAAATGTTGCTTCTGAGATATCGTGTACATTCGTGTAGCATCACTTTATTAAGGAACCTTCAATTTAGCTAAAACAAGTTTGAGTTGGCAATTGCATACATAGGTACAAAAACAGTGCCAATAAGAGCAAGCACTATGGTGGCCATAAAGCAGCCAAAAAAACCACAATGTGCCAAGCAAAATGGGGTGAAAATGGCAAGCACAATGGTTTGTGGCTGCAAATCAGCTGCCACCCAGTAGCCGGAAAAAAACGTGGTGCGGCTACTCAATAGCTGCACCATGGTTTACAAGTTACAGAAACCATGGGTTTCTCCTCACTTCATCTTTTTCCCTATTAATTCAACTCAAACAAACCCCCAACTCTTTTTCCCCTTTTCCATTTTGATTGAGCTTGAACCAGATTTATTCCAAAAGCGTATAGGGGTTTCTACAACACTCTTGAGTGGTTCTATTGCAAGTTCCAATTTTGTGTTTGATACACAAAATTATCCAAAGGTATGTAATAATGGTTTTAGGTTATAAGTTGCAATTTTAAGTTCAAAATCATTGAAAATTTCATGTTGTGTTCAAAAGTTAATCCATACTGTTAGGGCATTGTCCGGTCAAACCCACTAGCGTTGGTATGTCAAGCTAGTTGTCAGTTTTAGGTGTCAAAACTCAATTCTTGATTTAGCCTACTAGAGTTTAGATTTCGGAATTGGGATATAGACAAAGTAGTAGAGACCTTGAAGACGAAGACTGTGAAGACAAAGAAGACATCAATTATTCTTCATCGATAAAAGGTTAGTAGGAGTTATGACTTATGGATATTCTTCTATTTCTACTTTCTCTATTCTTTCGAAATAGTCGACTACTTTAGTAGTGACAATAGCGATTGAGATCGTATTATTGTGTAACGTGGCCTTGTGTCATGACCAGTATTTGATCCCACAAATTACGGTGAGTACAAGAATGTATGAGACAGATTCGGTGCCATGTGTCCATTACAATGGTTTGCTTGCAAACTGTTAGTTGGATATGGATGAATCTAAAGGAGTACTCTTGAGCAAAGAGTCAATGGATCACAGCTGAGGACGTTCTCACGTCTAAGTTCTGGCTCAGCCCAGTACTTCCAGCGGAATCCAGATTTGACGAAATCTGACAGGTGGACGGTTCCCGAACCGGTTCGCAAACCAGAAACTCGGAATTCTTCTGAGTTCGAATGGCTGAACATTTCGCGAACCAGTTCGCAAACCGGAATGTCGGTCACTTTGTTGGTTGTCGGATTTATTGAATATTCTCCTAGAATTTCACTCTGAGTCAAATTCCAAAACTCTTTTATCTCTTAGATGGACTTGGTTATACAGAATATCTTTTGTGTTCCATCTAACGATCCTCAATGAGTCAATAAGATAAGATTATCTCTGGTCTATTGGATTTCTATCTTGAAGTGTTTTTGAGCTAACAAAACATTTGGCAGATAACTCTAAAAAGAATTCCAATTGAGATTAATCTCTATTACTTGGTTGCCAAGTTTAGGGTTTCCCTAACTTGTGGGACAAGTAATTGATTGATTTATTCCAAAGCAACCTATCTTATTGAGTGCTATAAATAGAGGTGTCTACGGACAAATATCGCAAGCATCAAGCATACGTGAAGGTCCTTAGGGAAGATAGTGTAAACTCTTTTCACTTCGGTGAATGCTTGTTGTGGTATAGTCATCCTCTATAGGTTGCAGCTCCTCTGGGAACTCCCTACGACTATAAAGACTTCTCTTGAGAGTTGGGAAGCACAGGTAGGAGATTGAAACCATCTTTGGTTGAAATCGGATTAACCTGTAATCTTGGTAACCTGATCACGTTCTTGTCTATTCTAAAGTCCGTCTCTTCTGATATACTACTATACAAGAACTGATACGTTACTCAACAAGGTTGGAAAGGTAGCAACGCACGGCTGCACTCGGTGTTGTAAGACCTAGTTGGCTCCAGTTATACAAGTTCCTTAAGTGGTTCTTCGTGTATAACTGAGGTAGATTCGAATTGGGCATTGCTTACTTGGTTTGCGTGTCAGCCCCGGTTCAAGAAGTAGATTTCCGTATGACCTGGATTTAACAATCCGAAGGAAGTCATCTTATGTATGGTAAACTGATAGAGGACAGTTACACCATACGTCAACAGTTTGGTTGAAAAGCCAGTATTGCTGACACAAGCCTTTGACAGCGGTCAAAGCAACTCCTAGGCCTGTAAAGGACGTTAGCTGGGGGAATCAAGTGCGTAACGATCTGTGGGGGATCTAGAGACGTAAGGAAGGCGACAGTATCCAATTCGCTTGGAGGGATTGAGTTGGTCTCTGCTACATCCCAGACCGAAGTCTTATAGTAGGCTAGTGTTTGTAGTCAGTTTGTACTGGGCGGTGTTCAAACTGGACGAGGTCCCGAGGATTTTCTGCAAGGCAGTTTCCTCGTTAAAAAAATCTCTGGTGTCTTGTGTGCTTTTACTTTCCGCATTATAACTCTGATTTATAATTAAAGCACCAAGTAGTACGTTATTGCATAACTGTCGAGTTGACTCCAAAGTACTCTTTGTCGAGGTCTAACAACTCCAGTTATAAGTTTGGATATTGATTTTTGAGATCGTCCAGACTTAAACCATAAGACTCACGAGCCAAAACAAAAAAGTTGGTAGTATTTCGGTACCCCTCCTTTTTCACATACAATTGTAGACAACTCAATTAACATTAACACATTTTAATTAGATTAAAATAGAGCATTCATTACATTTAGAAATTGAAATTACATATAAATAACATTTTGGGAAAAAAAAACCTAGACTTTTAATGAGATTGAATTTGAATTAGAAAAAACATATTAGAAGGTTAAAATTAAAAAACGGAATTAACTATCCGCATATGGGGAATCCTCCTCAATGTTGTTGTTGTTGTTGCTGCTGTACTGGAATTGATGATGGTATTGTAACACCCGCAATCCTGACACAGACCCACACCCGAGTCCATGGCAGTATACGGCATGTTAACCCCTGTGGAGGGTAAAACCCCTCGGGACACGTGTCAGAGATCCAAGAAGCCTCGGGATCCAGCCAAAGGAAGGTGTGACCGAATACGCCGAGCGAAGTATTGGAAGAAAGGGATTCGGATCTTGTCCCGAAGCCCCAGAGCCGCCTTCGGTGTACTGCCGAAGAAACCGCCTTACTCGACAAGGACTGATACCACCACGATTGAGTCCCTTGTCTTATTAGCTGTAAACCACCCAAGCTCGGCCTATATAAAGCGAGCTTGGAGAACGTTGTAAGGGTTGGAATTTTTGGGTGTAACCTAAGTGGCGAGAGAGGGATTAGGTCTGTATCTCCTCTAGATCCTTAGGATCATATCCATGTAGTAGCAACATTGAAATACAATCTTTATACGTTTAGTCCTTTGATTAAAGTCTTTTTACATATCTATGGTATTGTTCTTGAGGTCTTCGTACCTTGAATCACGTTTAAATAACTGTGTGTGTGACTAAGATCTGAGGGCTATAGAACATGATGCACCTATGCAGATTTTATACTCATACAGTTTGGCGCTAGAAACAGGGACTGATTAAAACAACTTAGGGTTTGCCTGTGGTTTTTCGGGTTTTCAAATTTTTCATAGATTTTCTCATTTTTTCAAAGATCTTCAAAGTTTGTTCTTTAAAAACGCTCCAATACCTTAAACATCAAAAGATCCTTAAAGGCTTTAGCATGTTCAAGGGTTTTATGAGAAAATCATCAAATGGTCAGGTCATCGTCTAAGGGTTTCAAACCTTGACATGATGAAATCCATTTCAAGTATGGTAATTAATTTTCATCATATATGCCTTAAAATTAAGGTCAGCTATAAGAAAACGATTATGGAAAAATAAAATAAAAATGTAAACCTATTTTTAGGGTTTTCAAGGTCCCTGCTATATTTGGAAATAAACTTTTATGAAGAAACCGTTGGGAAAGATGGTTTTGGCTAAAAGACAAAATATATAGTTAGGGATATATCTAAAAGGAACGAATACGACCTACGCTAAAAACTCACACGATAAAAACCGTTGCAACGTACAGACCTACATGGCCGACATAGTACACTGCAGTAGCCGCCTTGGACCTCACTGGTTTTTTGTCTTCTGACAGGTCACAACCAGAATGGCTTCAAAATCTGACCAGGCTCCGAAGCAGCGAGTGGGATCTTCGAGGCAAGGGGCCGGTTCCTCGAGGCAACATTACACCAGATTTTCAACAAGTAAAGGGTTATCACCCGAGGTGGCGGCTAGCACAGTCCAACACAGAGAACAAGTAAACGAGGACGAAGTACACATAGAGGACTTGGGCCCAGAGGGAGAAGAATTCCCAGAGGCTGACGAACTACCTCGACAGCAAGTACAAAAAGAAAATGGCGAAAACGACGAAAATGAAGACGAAGCGGCTGTCCCTGACAACGACATGCCTTTACACCAACCAACTGAAGAAAATACGGCGAGAGATGCACAATTCAGAAAGTTAATCTTGAAAAACAGAAAGATAAAAAAGTTAAAAAAGCAACTAGCCGAAGCAAATAAAAAGGTGGCAGAAAAGTCTGCATCCAACTATAAAGGATGCAGCGAAGGACACTCTCGTCCAAACAATGTATCTCAATCGAAGGAACACTCTGTATCCAAAACATACATCAAGACTAAGGGTGTCAGCAAAGACCACAGGATCACAATATCAAGCAAAAGGACCAAACCAGGAGTATATCCGAAGGAAAGCATACAAATACTCAGCGAAGATAACCAAACGAAGAAGGACGCCGAAGCTAGGGCCCTACAACAAGTAATGCTGGACCAGATCAAGACACTCCAAGCCGAACTTTTCGACAACAGGATCCAATCAAGCGACAGGATTAAACTCACGCAAGCAATGAATGATGTCAATCGCTCACCCCTAAGTCCAGAAATCCTCTCGATGGCGATTCCTATAAAATGCACTGTGCCCACCTTCACATCAATCTTCGATGGCTCGAGAGACCCGACCGTGCATATTAAAATGTATCTCCGAGTCTTTTTGGCTTACGCTAATAGAGATGAAGTGCTCTGTAAATATTTCCCCTCTAGCTTGAAAGGAGAAGCCCTTGCTTGGTATGATAACCTCACAGCCAACTCGATCTCTTCCTTCGAGGAGCTGTCCAAAGTCTTTATACTACACTTCCTATACAACAACTCCTCCAAGCCAGGGGTGGAAAAATTATTCAGCATCCGGGTACGACCAGGAGAGTCCACCAAGAGTCTGACAAACAGATGGACTGAACAGTGCGTAGAGGTGGGGAACGGAGCTACAGAAAAGGACAAAGTACGAGCATTCCTCAACACTCTTGATAAAAACCATCCTCTATTCGATAGGCTCTTCTCCAAGAACCTCGAGACGCTACAAGATCTCCGAAAATACCAGAAGGAGCGAATTACCTTGGAAGAGATCAAAGAACAAGCAACCTTGGGGAAGGAAACCATCTTAAAACAGGTCCACTCAATAAACAATTTATCACTCGAAGAACGAGGTCAAACAATGAATACTCAATTTGGGGATCCGTCGAAGCGAGGAAGACAAGAGAATAATGGTCGCTATGGAAACGAAGGCAAATTCGGAGATGGCAAGTACCACGACAATAGAAAATACAATGATAACAGAGGAAACAACTCTCGAGGAGAATTCAAAGGAAGCAGCAGCCAGCAAGGACAAGGAAACAGAAAATTTGGGACAGCTAAACCAGGATTCCCTGCCTTTCACGATAGAAAACTCCCAAAGCTTTGCGTACCCATTGAGGATGCTCTTCGGACTATCGAGCAGTCCGAATTTGCCAGTGAAATAAGATATCCCAGAAGCAGGGGAAATCAACCAAAGCACACAAAGAATTCAAGAGATTACTGTCAGTTCCACAAATTTTACGGACATACAACAGAAGATTACGTTACGGCGCAAGACCAAATTTATTTCTTCATAGCCAAGGAACAATTCAAACACCTCTTGGAGCTACCAAAGGCCCCTCCAAATCAGCCACAGCCGAAGGAGGAGCTGAAGCATGAAGCTTA
Organism: Papaver nudicaule; assembly: GCA_023529015.1. Taxonomy (NCBI): domain Eukaryota; kingdom Viridiplantae; phylum Streptophyta; class Magnoliopsida; order Ranunculales; family Papaveraceae; genus Papaver; species Papaver nudicaule. The sequence continues at coordinate 13,841 of JAJJMA010023117.1, forward strand.
TGTGATAACAATCGATAGGGACATTCCGAGATTCAGCGCCTGTAATTCCATCGTTCACACAAAGGGCCGCGAGGGGATCCTAACAGACTGAATCCATAAGAGGGATTTCGAGGGAAAGGAAATACTTAGCGTCGTCACGAAGAATCATCTAGAAGAATGGCAAAAGCAACCTGTATTCTTTTTTTGCAGCAGACATCCCCAACGAGGGAAGAGCACACAACGACCCTTTGGTCATAACCCTCCAAATGGGAAAAATAGCGATGCCGAGAATACTCGTGGACCCAGGGAGTTCCGTCGATATCCTCTTCGGACAAACATATGATAAGATGAAGGGAAAGAAAGCTGCGTTGGTGCCCTCATCGTATAATATATTCGGATTTAATGGAAAACCATCGACACCTCGGGGGGAGCTAATGTTAGCAATTCATGCCGGCAAGCAAAAGCAGCCAATATTATTTTGTGTTGTGGACATAGACTCTCCCTATAACGCTATCGTGGGAAGGCCATGGTTGCATGGCATCATGGGAGTAGCCTCAACTTTGCATCAAAGGATCAGGTTTCCAACTCCGTGGGGAATCGCGGAAATACCAGGTGACCCCTTCGAAGCTCGTGCTTGCAATGAAATAGACATTAAGTCCAAAGAAGGTAGCAAAGAATGTTAGGGGCAAACTAAGCAACCTAGAATCACAGATGAAAGCATAGAGGACTTCCTAGCTGAAACAGAGGCAGGAATGGCAAGCATCAGGCTAGACAACGGCAAAAAGGACCAACGTCCCGACAATAGAGAATAGTTCCTCGTAGCAGCAGGCTGCCTCCAGACTCCGAATGAACAATTGAGCGAGCCTAGCGAAGGAAGGAATATTCGACAAGAACCTTTTTGGGCAGGGTCATTCGTCATAGAAAGCAACTTGGGAACGACACGTATAGCTTAATCAACCTCGAAGGTCAGAAGTTAAAAAACCCAGTGGAGGGGAAGCATATGAAACACCTCGTCTAAGAAAGCAACTTTTTATGTAAGCAACACTCGTAGAAAGATTGAATAAATGAAAATCGTACCCTTTGATGCAACTTCTTCCGAAATCAAACTCCAGATCCTGCCAGGACGGGTAAAAAATCCCACCTGGCTAGGCATAATTGCAAAGGCTTTAACGCCGAGGCCAAAAAACGCCAACAATAAAAGGGCTTTAACGCCGAGGCCAAAAAACGCCAACAATAAAAGGGATTTAACGCCGAGGCCAAAAAACGCCAACAATAAAAAGGCTGTAACGCCGAGGCAAAAAACGCCAACAATAATAGGGCTGTAACGCCAAGGCAAAAAACGCCAAAAAATAAAA
>JAJJMA010023133.1:3930-25942 GCA_023529015.1 Papaver nudicaule
CCATTTTTCCAAGGAAGCATCCCCCCCACCCCCCCTACTTATCCTGCTAAAATCATTGCAATTCCACAATATAACGCTTGAAATTGAAGGTTAATTTTTTTTTTTTTTAGTATTCCGTAAGTGTAGCTTGGAAATATTTTCACTAAATCATTTGCTTACCAAAATGTTTAATCCTTTAGTTTATGGACAGTGATACGTCACAACTCATTGTTGATTTTTGCATTAAAGTTTTGTGTATCAGCACCATGAATCGCATGCAAGTACTTTTTATTTGTGAATTACACTGTTAGCATAATTGTTCAATGTTTTCCTAATGCAATTTGATTGGTTTGATGTGCTCAGGAGTGTGTATGCACTAAACATAAGAGGCGTGATCCCGAAGGAGCTCGCAGATTTGACTTTCCTCACCTTTCTGTACGGAGTTGCTTCTTTTAATCATTTTTTTATGTATTTCTTCCATGACTTGCAGCTTATTTCAATGAATAGATGTTAAAATAGGGTTTTGATATTTAATAAGATTGGCATGCTGAAGATCTTTCGGTTCATTAGTGTGCCTCTAATCTTAGGTTCTCCAAAGGTTTCCAAACCCTTAATTGATACAGTGTATGCTAGAGAACTATCTACTGATACTGCGTAGTTGGCTACCCAGAATAGGTGAATATGGCAAGAAACATATACAGAATTCAATATCCAGAATAGGAGTTTTAGATTGGAAAAGCATGAAATTTAACAGCAGTAACTATGAGAAGGAAAGGACAAAAGAGAAGGAGAAAAAACATAAGTAGAGAACAGTGTAGAAAGAAAAAAAACATCTTCTGAAATGGTTTAGCCCCCTATCTGAATTGGGATTCGTCATATCAGTTTCTATTGATAGATTACCTTGACTGTCACTTGACATCACCAGAGTTGGATTGTTCAGATACCGCCATACTGGTATTTATATATTGTGTATATTATGTGTGCTTTTGATTTCCAATTCCCAGCATTTAAAAGCTTACTATTCTGCGTAGAAAGGACTATTAAGAACTATGCGTGACATGCAACATTGTTACTCTGTAAGCATATTTCTCATTGATTTAGCTTAACGGTTTTGCATCAGTTGAAACCATACTAGCACGTGCACACAGTTTGCCTAGAAAAAGTGTATTCTAATACCAAGTTTTATACATTTGCTTTTCAGGAAGTTAGATCGAAATTTCCTAACAGGCCCCATACCTGCATTTCTTGGCAAACTATCTTCGCTAGAATTTTTGTGAGTTCATTTTGTGGTTTCTTTCGGGAACAGCATGAGATAAAGTGACAGGAACTTCTTCTTTTTCCACTAATATCCTGTGATCTTTGTCAAGCTGCTAACACTTTTTCCTGCTTCAAATCTCTATCAGGTCACTGGGTACTAATTCTCTATCCGGGACTGTTCCCAAGGAGCTTGGGAATCTTCGGAGTTTAAAATTACTGTAAGACACTTTTTTATTGAGAACCAATTTTCTGCTGTTTAAACTGCCATTATAAATTAATATGATTGAGATAATTTTCTTTTTTATCTTCATGCTGTAAAAGATGTGCATTTTGGCTTGAGGGTATTATACTGAATTGAAATTGCTTGTTCTCTACGTTTTTTTTTACAGCGCTTTTGGTACAAATAACTTATCTGGGTCACTTCCTCCTCAGCTTGGATCTTTAACTAATCTTGAGCAGATGTAAGTTTTAAGTTTCATGTCATCATTAGACAAAATGCATAACAAAATTTGATAAGAAAGATTGGGCTAGCAATCTTGGATAAAGTCAAGCTTGACTCTTACACAGACTTCCTTAAAATGAGATGATCATGTATAGCTCCTTTTAGTAAACAATTGTCATCAAACCAGTGGCAAAAGTTGTTGTATTAATTTTGTTGTATCATCAAACTTGGCAGTTACATCGACAGTTCTGGAGTGGGTGGAGATATACCTCCTACATTTACTAACCTAGTAAACGTGCAAACCATGTATGAATCGTGATCTTAAAATTCTCTGTCTAGTTGATTATATTTTGATTGCTCCAGTGCATAAAAGCTGTGTCATCTTACAAGCAAAGCATATTTGGGATTTCAGGTGGGCGTCAGACAATGCTTTCACAAGCAAGATACCTGGCTTTATTGGGAATTGGTCCAAATTAACCTCCTTGTAAGATAGTTTAAGTGATATTCTAACGAGGTTCATTTGCTTATACTGTCAAATGTCACCTGGACAAGTTAGTACAGTACTTGGATAATGTCACCTGGACAAATTAGTACAGTACTTGGATAGATAAATAATCCCAATACTATCGAGAAGTCTGCAATAAGATGATAATCTTTTGGGGTATTTTGTAATCTTAAGGAGTCGATGTAAATCTTATAAAGATAAACTTTTTGACTTATGTTTGTACTCTTTTCCTTCTTTAGTTTTTCAGGTTGCGAACTTGCGACATTGCCTTCTTTTGAATATGATGTACTTGATAAGATGGTATACCTGTTTTATAGCATTACCCAAATAGCATCCTCAGGACTCCGTTAAGATTCTTTTTTTCTTTCTTTTGTATGTTCCATAGCGTTTATCTTCATATGGAGTTTTATTATAGTAACGAATGCACATCCCATGGAGTTGTATTTTTAATATATATATTTGTCCTATAGATTTTTTTTTCTTCACTTCAGATTTCCTTGACAAGTCATATCTTTTCATATGCAGGAGATTTGAAGGGAACTCTTTCGAAGGGCCTATTCCTTCCAGCTTATGTAATTTGATTTTGTTAAGTGACCTGTGAGTGTCTTTTAACAATCGGATACTTGATCTGTGTCTTATCTGGATTTGCTGACATATCTTATATTGGATAGGCGAATTAGTGAGGTTTCTAATATAAGCTCATCGTTGGATTTTATCAAGGACATGAAGAAATTAACCGTCTTGTAAGGCATTCTCTGAGACAAACAATTCTACCCAATACCTCAAATCTGGAAATTTACCTAACTTATCTATATGTTCCTTCTGTTGTTAGAGTTCTAAGAAACAATTGGATTTCTGGTGGTATTCCGTCCAACATGGGAAAGTATGGAGAGTTACAGAGGCTGTAAGTTATCCACTGTTTGTTTAAATCTCTTGATACTTTATGTTTCCCTGATTGTGTATATATAAACAAATCGCATATTATGTTCTTGTTTTTTTCTGCTTGCCTCCAGGGACCTGGGCTTTAACAATTTAAGTGGACATATCCCAGAGAATCTCTTCACTTTGAGTTCTCTTGTTTACTTGTAAGAGCATATATCAATGTTTCAATCAGTTGTTTTTTTGTTCTTTTCTCTTCTTTTTTTTGTCAAACAATTCAGTTGGAAACAATAGCTCAGTCGAGTTATATACGCCCTTAATTAGATATTGGATGATGATGGATTTTGTCCATCACTTGCTCTTATGTGCAGATTTCTCGGAAACAATAGCTTGTCTGGTATCATTCCGAGCGAGATAACTAGCGAACTTCGCACTGTGTATGTCCTCACACTCTATCCTATGTTAAAACTGTACTCCAGCCACTCCCTTCATTGCAATTGTTACGTGATCTATGATTCTATGGTGAGGGAACATGCTACCTCCCTGATGTGCCTTCTTGTACTGATGATATAGGGGTCGTCGGGGGGTTTGGTTTGAAGTTTATAAAATATTAACTATTCATGTTGTGCCAAATTACCGCAACCGATTTCCTCTTGTTAATTATATTTCAAAATAATATGGATAATGACTATGCTGATTTTTCATATCATTGCAGAGATTTGTCGTACAATGAATTATCAGGAAGTCTTCCTTACTGGGTAACCCAGCAAATCAGACAAGTGTACGTATCCATATCAGAGTACTAGTTTATTTTTATTCTTTTCTGTAGTTCTTAACAAATATTTATTTTCTACGACGGTGCTTGCCGTTGTGAATGCACATCTCTTCTTGAACCATTTTCTTATATGGGGTGAGCTGTTGTCCAGATCGTTACATTTTATCATATCTATTATGGTCATGAATTGTCCATTTATATAGCCATATCAGCAAAAACAAGTGCCCGTCTTCATTTCAAGAGAACAAACGGAAATAATTTTTCTGGTTAAAGTTTAATTTTATTATTCGGTGGACAATTTCAGTAAGACTGACTACTAAGGTTTCTGGGATCCACAACAATAATGGAAATTGATCCGTTCTCAGGTTTGGGTTCCTGCAAGAGACCCTAGGTCTGTCTAAGGGAAAACTACTCCAACTTGTTCTAGATTTAGGATTTTTTCCCCCAAGGGAAAACTTGAAGTCAGCTTAGGATTCAATTCGTATTAGGAAAACAAGACTCTTGCTTTAATAAGCATTACCCAAATTAGAAAGGAGGAGAGATACAACACTGAGAGTAAAGAACACCTTGAAGGTAGCATTGTAAAAAATTCTTAGATCAAATAAAATTTACTATTGTTGATATCTTACTGAGGTCTAGTTTGATCAGAAATGTTTGTGGAATCTATAAAGGGCTAGCTCAGAGGGGCTGTTTATAAATTTAAGCTTCACAGAATTTTGTGCTTCTCTTTATTCCTCAAGGAAGGCCAAGAAATAAAAACGAATTTCATTAACAAATATAATTGTCTCTTTGTTGGAAAACTGACCTATATTCCCCAAGGGGAAAGCCACATACAAGCCAGTTTTGCAAAAATATGACACTGATGTAGCATGTGCCTCAGTGCACCTTTTCAGCGAATGAAGCATCTGGTGTTCTACATATATGTTACTGCTAATAATTGATATGTTTAGCACAAACCTGCAACATAAAGAAACACAAAGAAAATAAAATTGATCTCAATCTACAATGTTTGTGATGCAGAAATTTGGTTGCAAACAACTTTTCAGACGATATTTTGAGTGACAGGTGAGCTGCGCAGATTGCGTTGCAGCAGATTCCGAGTTAGATCTTCTTTTTTTTTTTTAAGTTATCTGATATCTCTTCTTTATTAGATGTACACCATTTGTTCCAACCCTCCTGAGTGTAGTACTTATTTTGTTTGTTCAGTGTTCCAGCTCCAGGATTGATTTGCCCTGAACGGAATTTTTCTTGCAATGGAGATCCTCCTCGATGTAAGTCACCTTAGATGTTAGTTAGATGACATGCTTTTGTCCACCCTTCAATTGATTGTAATGTCTTATTCTGTTTTACTCGACTTAGTGAGGTTGTTTTTAAACTTGACCACCAATCAGGATGCAAACGATTGACCTATGACCTTATATTCTCTGTGAGACATAACAAGACAAGATTTGATTAGAACAAATAAGCCACAGATCTTTAGTAATTCATTTCCGTGTTCCCCTGTCAAGTGCAACATGGAAGTATAATTCTAAATTTCTAATCTGTAGGTTGAATCGGTAGATTATTACCAGCATGGTTTGATACCATAAATACACAACCGTTAAAAATAACATAGCAATTTAAATTTCTCTGAGAGTTCCTTATTGACAGTATGCTAACAGCATGTACCATTGTATCCAAGAGAAAAAAAAACAGTGCATATCAATGCTGTTGTCTTACAGTAAGTACATTCGGGAGTTATATCTCAAGGGCATAGACCTACAGGTGAGTTTGGACCTTCAAATTTCTTTTTGCCAAAGATTAGCAAGTTTTATTAATCAATTCGAAAGATATAGCTTTCATATCTCCAGTCATTGAGACAAAAAAAAAACCTAGCAGGCTGCACTATTATAAAAAGGACTTTGTGGTTGTTGGATCTTGCCACCTATTCATACTCGGTGTGAACCTTTATAGGTCTGTCCAAGTACTGTAAAGACTGCAATGTAAAACATTAGAATTCTGGTTAAGATCATTGTTTCATACTTTTATTCTCGGCAGACTCCTCTTTTGCAATTAAGTGTGGTGGCCCAAAGATGAGATCTTCAGATGGTATAAATTTTGAGGCAGAGAACTCAGGTCTTGGTGCAGCATCATTAAGTCTTACTAATACTAGGAGATGGGCAGTTAGCAATGTCGGTCTGTATGGTGAAAGAGAAGTAGCTCGGTATACTCTAAGTACTCTTATTCAGGTTACGGGTACTTTAGACTCGGAGCTGTTTCAGACATCCAGAATATCAGGAGGATCACTAAGATACTACGGCCTTGGTCTTGAGAATGGAATGTACAATGTCAACCTGCGATTTGCGGAGATAGATTATAAAGATCCCAGCTCACTCACATGGCAGAGTCTTGGAAGACGTGTTTTTGATATTTATCTTCAGGTAGAATTGTTGTTATACAGTCTGTTTTAGGTCTGCCATCTATTTTAGTAACCATCTTACTGCATCTAATGAAAGCTTGGTTGTCCGCACTTGATCTGAGTGTTTCTTCCAAGCTTGAATAAAGCAAGAGTTACCTAACCTTATACAGCATGTCTACTAGAAAGTTCATAGAGCATGATTTGTCAAATTGTTACAGAAACCATGCTTACTAGGAGAAGTCCACACCCCGCATCACCTGTGAATGTGACTAATGATAACAGATACTGATGGCAGTTTGGTAGTATTTCCACTGATGTGTACGAGTTCTCAAACTAATGATATTGGTGACGCACCAATTCTGAAGTGTCTATTGTAAATGTATATGAAGCAATAATGCCTGCTGATTTTGTTTATTATGTTATTGTTTCAGGGGGAAAAGCGTGTAAAGGATTTTAATATAAGAAAGGAGGCAGGTGGGGCCTCTAATAGAGCTGTTCAGAGGGATTACAAGGTTCAGGTATCTCAGAATTACCTCGAGATTCATCTTTTTTGGGCCGGGAAAGGGACGTGCTGCATACCTGAGCAAGGTTCTTATGGACCATCCATTTCTGCCATTAGTGTTACACCAGGTAAACTAATATCATTAAATTGTATCAGTTCTAGTGTTTCGGAGGCTTTTCCACCAACTACTAATTCTTGATTTCCTGGTCAGATTTTGAACCAACTGTCAGTGACCTTCCGCCAACTGCTCCAGTAAATAGCAAGATTGGTTTAATTATCAGCATTGTAGTTTCTGTTGCAGTTTTGAGCATTATAGCCATATTTGTGGTGTTCTATTGTATAAGGAAAGGGTCAGATATCGACGAAGCAGAAGGTAAATAATACTTGTATGGAGTAAGGTTTGAAGTTCAGTTATGTATATATGTAACTTAAATTTTATTTAATACAATCATTTTCTTGCATCGTCTTACATCCTAGCTAAGAGCGGTTGAATTTACTCAATACGTATATGAATCCCAATTTTTGAGATTGAAAACTAGTACTTATGAATGTTAAATTGGTTTGCAGAGCTTCTAGGGCTAGAGAGCAAGCCAAATACATTTACTTACAGTTCTGCAAACAAGCTAGGAGAGGGAGGATTTGGATCTGTTTACAAGGTAAGGCTCAGTTTTTCTTTTTGCTCAATCAATAAAAACGGCAAAGCTTAAATACTTGATGGACTAGTTACCTAGACTCTGCTTTGGACTTATGAGTGATGCATCATCCAGTAAAGAGGAGAACCACAGTTACGTCACTTTGATGATTTTTCAGTGCAAATGGTATTAATTGAGTGTTGTTATCATATTAGTTAATTGAGTTGAAAGGGAGATCTTAAGCCATTACCATGGTGTTGTCTATGGTGGACTTCTAATTTGGAACTCCATCTACAAACATACAGTACATTGGTACACTCAGTCAATTTCGTATGTTAAAGACTGTAAATTGAATCTAAGAAACATTCTTCACCAACACATGGAGTTGCCCCAACGTATGGAGTTTTTGTTCAACTAGGGCTGTCAAATACACGTGTCTTAATGTGTATAATATGCTTCATTAATGCCTGAATTAACCTGTATATGATTTAGTTTGAACTTCTCTTTTTGAATTAGTATAGATGCAGTTGATCTCCATCCATTATTTTGAACCATTTTCTGGAAACTTCAGCTAACAGTTGGTATGTCAACCTAGCCAATGTCTAGCACTTCTAAAAATGGCTATGATGAAAAAATGTAATACGTACGTGCTCAAGTTGGTTTATACATATCTGCTTGAGTATCTTTCATAATAGTGTATGGAATAGGAATCACAAAGCCGCGTTGAGATTTTTTGAAAGATATCATGTGAATTCGGGTTTTTGACAATATAACACATGACCAGGAAAATGCATCTTAAGAAAAATTGGGAGGGACAAAATTGAAGTTCGTAAAACTGTTTATTTTGTCAAAATTGAGCAACAGATTGCGGTAAATGGTGATCAGATGTCCAATGAGAATGTTGAAAACACCAAAGAATAGGGTCCTATGTTTTTTCAGCAATAATTTTTGTTTTTGGTGAAATTGCAACGATGTCCAGTTATTTATTGAAGTGTGGTACCCACAGGGCACACTTTTTGATGGAAGAGCAGTTGCTGTTAAGCAACTTTCTGTAGCTTCTCGTCAAGGAAAACGCCAGTTTGTGGCAGAGATTGCTACCATATCTTCTGTTCAACACCGCAACCTTGTGAAATTGTATGGGTGCTGCATTGAGGGGGCAAACCGTCTCCTGGTTTATGAGTATCTCGAGCACAGAAGCCTAGACCAAGCACTCTTTGGTATGGCATAAAGTAATTCCTACATTCATATATGTTAATACTGTGGTCTTGATCATGAATGCTAATAACCAATCACATTGCAGGAAAGAGTGGCATACACCTCACTTGGCCAACCCGCTATGAAATTTGCTCGGGAGCGGCACGAGCCCTAGCTTATCTTCACGAGGAGTCGAGACCAAGAATTGTACATAGAGATGTCAAAGCCAGTAATATTCTTCTGGACACTGATCTAAACCCCAAAATTTCAGATTTTGGTTTGGCAAAGTTATATGATGATAAAGAAACCCATATTAGCACCCGAGTGGCAGGAACAGTGTAAGCTTTCTCACATATTTCTCTGTACCTTTCTAACGTGTGAAATTCATTTGAACGATACTGAAGTAACCATCTTTCTGTCTCTTGAAGAGGATATCTTGCCCCGGAATACGCCATGCGTGGACATCTTACGGAGAAGGCTGATGTATTTGGATTTGGGGTTGTTGCGCTGGAGATTGTCAGTGGACGACCAAATTCCGACACAACCTTGGACCAAGATAAAATTTATCTTCTGGAATGGGTAAGATCACAAGTTATACTTGAGGGTATCTGTTGGATCACATTCCATGGATGCCTCATCTATTTCATCCTGTTGCCATCTCAGATGGCATTGATTGAAGGTTTAACTGAAGACCTTCAAAGTCTTGTAAATATTCCCAAAATAAATTTTGTTGTAATTATAAGGATCACTTTTACCGAACTGAGGAGGATCTATATACATGATGAAGCGATTATTATTGCAAGACTAAATAATAAGAGACTCCCAGAATAATGTTGTCGTGAAATTGCGAACCCTATATTGTGGTATAAATAAGTGTTGTGTTTTTCATTATTTACTTTTGGAAGTAACTTTAGTTCAAGAGCTAATTCCTTTATGTGTAATGTTGAAACTTCTAGGCTTGGAGTTTACACGAAAAGGATCGTGCATTGGAACTGGTCGACCCATCTTTAGCTGATTTTGACAAAGGAGAAGCTATGCGTATGATTGGAGTAGCCTTTTTGTGCACTCAGGCATCACCAGGGTTACGACCAGCAATGTCTCGTGTGGTGAGTATGCTGTCAGGTAACATTGAAGTAAGCACCCTTGCATCAAAACCTGGTTATATTACAGACTGGCAGTTCAGTGATATGAGCTCTTTTATCAACAATGAATCTTCAATATCATTCCAAACAAATACTACAAATATCCAGCCTGACACATCAACTGATCCAAGCACGATAGCTGGCAGAGACCGGTCACCAACAACAAGTCAACCTATGCTGCAAGAGATTATTGGTGAGCGGAGTTGCGGAGGTAATAATAAGCGTATGCCTAGGGCATAACTATGGAATATTATTTCTGTGTATTAAACCCAAGTTCCTTGCTGTAAGTGCTTAGATTTTTCGTTCTCATGTACTGTTGTTTTATGTAGGATGAACTGCTACAATTAACTTTTTGGAAAAATATTTTTAATTTCCCCTAGTATATTTGTAACCATAAACTTGGTATAGGTTTGTTTGTGGAATTGATGCAACCATCCTTTACTCTGTTCCTATTGATTACCAAAAGGAACACTTTCATTCGGTTGCTGCCTGTTTGTTCCAGAAGATTATTCTGGACTAAAGCGCAGTTCTTATTCACAACTGTTTTATGGATTGTCCCATGTATGTATGCCTTTGTAGTTCAGGGTTTTACATAATGGCCAAGGTACCTAGCCTTCTTCTGTTGAAGCCGTGCCCAGAAAGTACGAATCTTTTATACCTCATACTAAGTCTGATTTTCTGATTTCTACAGCTAGGTACCTTGGTGCTGATGGTGGACTTGAGGAAATTAAACAAAAGCCCCTGATTTCATTGGGCTTCACAATTAACCTTATGAGGGGCAAATTTGAGGTCCACTAAAAATTCATTTTTTTTTGTAATTCCATGAGTTATAAAGGGAATACTGTAGATGGTTTCAACTTTAGATCTGGATTTTCTTTAATCTCTTCTCACTCCGTCATTTTTATTTCTGCTTTAACCACCAACACCATGTTCCGCCACAACCACCGCTGCCACCACCACCACCACCACCCTCCATCGTTACAACAACCACTTAAGGTCTGATTTTTTTTTTTTTTTTTTTTTTTTTTCACTCTTTTTTTTGTTCCTTGGAAAATTCGATTAGATGTAGTTTCGGGTTTTAAGATTGAGTTTTCTGATATGATAAATCAATGTTCTAAAAGATTGGGTTTTTGTTGTGTTGTTGATTGTGATCTTTAGGGCATGATTAGGTAGGTAAATAGGAATGGAGTTTATTATTGATTAGCATTGTGTGTGATTTTATCTTCAACTCAATCCATTCCCTGCTACTAGTTAACTAGACACATAAAATGTTGTCCAGTTTACAACTAACCACCAAAATCTGGAGTGCACTTGGTTCATGTTCATACAATCACGGTGTCTAGTTGGCAACTAGACACATAAAATGTTGTCCAGTTTGCAACTAGACACCAAAATTTGGTGTGCACAGGGTTCTTGTTGCATACAATCATGGTGTCTAGTTGGTAACTAGACACTTAAAATGTTGTCCAGTTTGCAAGTAGACACCAAAATTTGGTGTGCACAGGGTTCCTGTTGCATACAATCATGGTGTCCAGTTTGCAACTAGACACCGAAATCTGGTGGTATAAAGAAAGTCATGTTGGAACTATAATATGTCGGTGGTGGCGGCGGCAGTACCGAGGGAGGTGGTGGTTGCTGGAGGTGGGCGAAAGGTGGTGGTGGTTGCATGAGGAGTTTGTAGTGGTGGTGGTTGGTGGTGGCAGCAGAAGGTGGTGATGGTGGTTGCTGGAGGGGGTGGTGGTGGTGGTGGTTGTTGTAGGAGGTCATAGTGGTGGTTGGTGGTGGCGGAGGTGGTGGTTGTTGGTGGTGGAGGTGCGATAGTGGTGGTGGTGGCGGAGGTTGTGGTTGTTGGTGGTAGAGTCACGATAGTGGTGGTGGTAGCGAGGTGGTGCTGGTAATGGTGTCGATGGTAGGAGGTGGTAGTATAACATTTTTTGTGTTTTTGAAATAAAAAAATGTTATGTAGAATAGAATGAGAAAGAATTACATAAAAAAGAATATTTTAGGAATGAAATTATAGTATGGGTATTTATAAAGTTGAATAAGGCTAAATTTTTGGGGTTAAATTATAGGGGTATTTAATTAATATTCTCGGTGCATTTTGCCATAAGGGTAAAATAGTAAAATAATATAAATGCATTGTTTCACACGAAGACCTTTAAAAAAAATTCAATAACAAGTACTAGGTCCAGAATATGTCTATTTTGCACCACCCAACAAAGCATGATGAATCACAATGTAACCAGGAGAGCAAGACTGCTGCAACGACTCTGGTTAAACAAGAGATGCCTTGGCCAGCGCCATCTTATGGCCACACGCCACCCTTGTTAGACAAGGAATGCCTTGGCCAGCGCCATCTTATGGCCACACGCCACCCTAGACAAGGAAAGCATTGGCCAGCGCCATCCTATGGTCATACACAACCCTTGTTAAGCTTGGCAATTTTCATGGCCAAGCCCCCTTTGGCCAGCATCATCTTATAGCCACACGCCCCTATGTTTTGCTTGGACATCTTCATGGCCAAGCCCCCTTTGACCAGCGTCATCTTATGGCCACACGTTCCTATGTTTTGCTTGGCCATCCTATGGCCACACGCCCCTATGTTTTGCAAGGCCATTTTCATGGCCAAGCCCTCTTTGGACAGCACCATCCTTGGCAACACGCCATGTTTTGCCCTATTAGGACAATCCATGGACAAACTCTTCTATGCCAGCACCATCCTTGGCCACACGTCATGTTTTGCCATGTATGGCCAATCCATGGCCAAACCCTTCTGGGCCAGCGCCATCCTTGGCCACACGCCATGTTCTGCCCTGTTTGGCCAATCCATGGCCAAACCCTTCTAGGCCAGCGCCATACTTGGCCACACGCCATGTTTTGCCCTGTTTGGCTAATCCATGGCCAAACCCTCCTAGACTAGCGCCATCCTTGGCCACACGCAATGTTTTGCCTTGTTTGGCCAATCCATGGCCAAACCCTTCTAGGTCAGCGCCATCCTTGGCCTCACGCCATGTTTTTCCCTGTTTGGCCAATCCATGGCCAAACCCTTCTAGGCCAGCACCATCCTTGGCCACACGCCATGTTTTGCCCTGTTTGGCCAAACCCTGCAAGGCCAGCGCCTTCCTTGGCCACACACCATGTTTTGCCCTATTTGGCCAAACCCTTCTTGGGCAGCGCCATCCCATGGCCACATGCCCCTGTTTTTTTCTTGACCATTTCATGGTCAAGCCTTCCTTGGCCAGCGCCGTCCTCGACCACACGCCACCTTTTGCCATGTTTAGGCAATCAAGGCCAAACCCCTCCTTGGTCAGCGACGTCCTCGGCCACACACCTCCTTTTACTATGTATGCCCAATCTAGTGCCAAACCCTATTTGGCCAACACCATCCATTGGCATAATCAATCAGTCTTTGGTCCAGCTCAATTAACATTCGTGGTGATAGCGGTAATCCTATATCATACTTAGGACAAGCTAATACTTGAGGTATTTCCTGAGTATTCTATGTCCTCCAGCACGGAAGATATCTCGTATCCTTAAAATACTTTCTTGTGATAAATGTTATTAAGACTCAGCGTCCAGTGAAAAACACAATCAATTCAACATAAGTTGACTCGAGCTACGAGTCATGCGTATCATTCAACAGAGATATTGAACATGTCACAAATGGGGGGAGTTACATTAGGGTTTTGGTCTGGCGGTCTACGGAGTTGTGGCGTGACATCCACTTAGAAAGAAGTTATGCTCGTGGGAAAACTTGGCGTAATGGGTTGAATACGTGACTGGCGATTAATCTATCCCTACGGGAGTAACCCCATGATTCCACTATCTCCACTTTACCATTTTCCTCTATGATTAACAAGAGATTAGGGTATTTCTGAACGTACTTGTTTTACCCTAGAAAACAATGTACTGCAAAAGAGTACTTTTAAGTTCGAGAGATCAAAATCGAACAAATCTAGCATAAACCAATAGAATGGCCGTTCCAGACTTGCTTCGGTTACAAATGAGGAGACAGGGTTGGTCTTAGGTAGGGAAGCAGAGAAAGAGTGAGATAGGGTATTTCTGGTTTAAAAAATGGGTAATGTGTGTGGTTTCTGAATAACTTGGGAAGATGATAATTTCTCAAGGATTTTACAATTCGATCTCTATCTCAGGTGTTGCTCGAAAATAAAAGATGAATCGACATGAACTGAAATGACTTAAACTAAGATAGGTTGTGATGAGTTATCCTTGGGAAACAGATGGAATCATCAATTTATAGTATGTTGAGAAATAAATTGATCTCTTGTTAATCGTGGAGGAAAATGGTAAAGTGGAGATAGTGGAATGATGGAGTTACTCCCGTAGAGATAGCTTAACTGCCAGTCATGCCCACTACCCACTACCCCAGTATTTCCCACAAGTATCACATCTTTCTAAATGGGTGTCACGCCACAACTGCCGTAGACCGCCAGACCAAAACCCTAATGTAACTCCCCTCATTTGTGACACGTTTGACATCTCTGTTGAATAATGCGTATGACTCGTTGCTCGAGTCAACTTGTGTTGAATGTTGATTTTGCTATCACTGGACGATGTGTCTTTAGCAATATTTATTATAAGGAAAACATTCAAAAGATGTGAGATGACTTTCGTGTCGGAGAATACTCAGGAAATACCTCAAACATGTGTTTGAGTAGAGTATGCATTGACATGGGATTGCCTCTGTTGTCATACCATGGATAGTAAGTAGAGTAGATCATGAGAACAGGCTTGGCCATAAATGACCAAGGCACGCCATAGGCTGGCGATGCCTGTAAGTTTAGTTTGACCAAGTGGTCTAGGCACAACATGGCCCAAAATCATGTTTTGACCAAGTAGCAAGGATATCATAGGCTGTCACCAACATAAAAAGGGAATTGGCCTAATGGCCAAGGCTACCATAGGATGGTGCTGTTTTGACTTAGGTTTGGCCAAGGTGGCCGAGGGCGCCATAGGCTGGCGACGTCCATACAGTAGGTTTGACCAAGTGGCCAAAGGCACCATAGGCTGGCGCTGTCCTATATTTGGCTTGGCCAAGTGGCTAGCGTCATCCTAGGTTAGGTTTGGCCGAGTGGCCAAGGAAGCCAGCGCCGTCCTAGTTATGTTTAGCCGAGTGGCCAAGGTGGACAGCGCCGTCCTAGCTTGGTCTGGCCGAGTGGCCAAGGTGGCCATCGCAGTCCTAGCTTGGTCTAACAGAGTGACCAAGGTGGCCAGCGTCGTCCTAGATTGGTCTGCCCGAGTGGCCAAGGTGGCCACCGCCATCCTAGCTTGGTGTGGCCGAGTGGTAAAGGTGGCCAGCGTCGTCCTAGCTTGGTGTGGCCATGTGGCCAAAGCCGTCCTAGCTTGGTCTGGCCGAGTGGCCAAGGTGGCTAGCGTCGTCCTATCTTGGTTTGGCCGTGTGGCCAAGGTGGCCAGCACCGTCCTAGTTTGGTTTGTTTGGCCTTGTGGCCAAGGGATGGCCAGCGCCATCCCAAGGTGGTTTGGCCTAGTGGCCTAGGGGATGGCCAGCGCCATCCCAATGTGATTTGGCCTAGTGGCCAAGGGGATGGCCAGCGCCATCCCAATGTGATTTGGCCTAGTAGCCTAGGGGATGGCCAGCGCCATCCCAAAGTGATTTGGCCGAGGAGATGGCCAGCGCCATCCCAATGTAATTTGGCCTAGTGGCCAAGGGGATGGCCAGCGCCATCCTGATGTGATTTAGCCTAGTGGCCCAGGGGATGGCCAGCGCCATCCCAATGTGATTTGGCCTAGTGGCCTAAGGGGTTTGGCCATGTAATGGCCAAGCACAACAGGGGTGGCGTATGACCATAAGATGGTGCTGGCCAGAGCATTCCTTGTATTACCAGGGTCGATGCAGCAATCCTGCTCTCCTGATTGCATCGTAATTTGGCATGTGACCATAAGTTGGTGCTGTCCAAAGAGGGCTTGGCCATGTAATGACCAAGCATAACAAAGGTGGCGTGTGACCATAAGATGGTGCTGGCCAGAGCATTCCATGTCTAACCAGGGTCGTTGCAGTAGTCCTGCTCTCCTGGTTGCATTATAAAATATTATGTTTTATTGGGTGGTGCAAAATTTCATTATTTATTATGGACTTGTTCTAAGCCCATTATGTTGTTTTACACTATTACCCATACTCTATAATCTACCATCTACATTAAGTCCCCTGTTTAGTGTGGAAAGATATTATTCCAAGTAAGCACAAGATGGTGATTGGTTAGAATAATATAATAATGTATCTTAGGCAGTGTGAAATAAAGCAATTGCCTTTTGAAGACCTTTTCTTCTCTAACAACCCTTATTAGAGTTTAAGAAGGAAACAGTTTCTTACCAGAACTAGTACTTCGTATTTACATGTATATAGATATAGAAATCTAGATCTGATTTCTTTTCATAAGCTTTTCTTCTCTGTTAGTTTTCCCAGAGCAAAACTCAGGTAAAATACTTTTTTATTGTCTAAAAAAAAAATTTCTTTCTTTTTTTAACGTTATATATATATATATGTTCGTATGTGCTTAGTGGTGGTCCTGACAGCAGGGCCATCAGGCAGACCGTAACTGGAGATGCCAATGCTAAAATCATGTTTTGTTCATACATATGTGCATAAGTCATCGGGTCGAAAAACTAATTGGCAACGTCAGTACATCTACTTATGAGTTCGACAACGCGATTGACAGACAAATATGACTGTGGTAAAATACTGATAAGGGTTAGCTCTTTCTCAGAGTTCCTAGGAGCCTCGTGAGTGGTAACTCTTCCACCAGTGTGTGCAGAAGTTCTTTAGGGATCTTCATTAAAATCAGAAAAACGTAGTTTTCCTTCAAGGATATAAGCAAATTCAGTGTTACCAAATGTTATTGGGGGGGCCAATGAAAATGTTGGTATTAGCCTGTAAGTGTTAACACTATGGAGGTTATTAGTTTTATACTTTATGTTATCCTTGAGTGGTAATCAATTAACAAGGATTTATCCTGATTTATTTTAGCTATCATCAAGGCTTCGTTAATAGTTTGCATGGTGGCTGGTAACTATCGTGTCAAGAGAGAGCAGCATGTTTAACCAAAATTGTAAAAATTTAATTCATGATACTTAGCTGATTTCCTCCGAGCAGTATCCTCGGCGTAGTTTAGGCTTTAGATGCAACGTATATTCCAACAGTGTTGCCAAGCAGAGACCTTTCATGTGAATTCCCAGGAGAAATGGCAGTGATAATCCTTTCAGCGGCGTAGTGCGTATGCTTAGCATCATGACCGTCCTTTGCTCTTGAGCCTGATACTCATTGCTGAGCCTCGACGAGTTTGTCCTCATAAGATATGAATTTCAATATTCTAAGGGAAATCAGATTCCTTTCGATTTACGTCGTCGTGATTCGTGACCCTCTCTTCTCTGTCCCTTATTAATTCCCTGTGCATACAGTTGTAGAGATAACTTTTCAAATTGACATATGAGGTCTTCATTTTGTTCACTTGAATGATAAGATGTTCCCCGGAGAACAACGATGTCAGCAACATCCAATGGTTCTTCGTGAATTTAGAAACTTTACATATAGTTTTATGTTTGCGGAAGCTTCAGTGTATTGCTCGTATCTCCTGAACGGCTTGCTGGATCTTGATGGAATTTGAGTATGTTGTAGAAGACATCCAGGGGAATCTTTTGGTACGAACCATAGGTCCTAATTCGTTTCCAATTGCAAACGGCTTCAATTCTCATGGAGCACAGCACACAGTAACCTCCTGAACTAATCACGAAATCGCCCTTGTGTTGTCTTGAAAAATGTACTTGGGTAAAGGAGAGGTCATAACTTTTTCTTGTTGAGGGAGAGGCGGACGACTCTGGCGGTCGAGGGAGAGAGGACGACTCTGTCAATTAAGGGAGTTGAGGACAGCTCTGGCGGTTGAGGGAGAGAGGACATCTCTGGCCATAGGCTTCTTTCCCATGTCGGCTTGGACTACTGGAGCTGTCGTAAACAGGTTGTTGGCGCCGCTTTGAAGAGCTTGAGTTGCCTCAACCCTGTATGTGGAAACCCTTGTTTGCACGTTTGTTCACTCCAGAGGTTGTAGAACCTTCATATGATCTCTGATTTTGACGTTTGACCCCAATATTCGAAGAGGAAAGACTCATCTTTCACCCATAGTGAGAATTTTCAGACTTCAAGTTGATGTCGCTGGCGATAAACACATATAGTTGCTGCCTTCCTCAGAAACACTAAAATTTTTCAGATTTTGCACACCTTAATGTAATGTCCATTTTTCTTCCGTGGTAACACGGAACGATGCATCCTTTTAGTATGTTGTGGTAGAGACATATACGAACACACTACGCCATATGGCCGGATTCCCAACGTTTTTTTTCTGCATTTACAACGTTAATAGCCGTTGCGCACGTGGCAACGTCTATTAACGTTACGCAATTCTTAAAACGTTGCTCCAAATAAAAATTATTAAAAAATTAATTAGACAACATTAATAACGTTGGAGAACCGTTGCGCCTCAAGGGCTTATATGTCTTTTTACTGAAAATTACATTTTTCTTTACTTATATTTGCTAATAACCTACTTTTCCCTATTTATTTTTCTCTTTTCTTTCTTTTTCTTTCCGCCGGATGTCTTCATCTTCTTTCATTCATCTCTTCGATCTTCAGCCGAGAGCTTTTGAAATCTAATCTATTCGAAAATCAAAAACTATCAATATTTTTGTAAACCCGCATCCCAGAAATCAAAACCATGTGCAAGATGTAAAATCAAATCCTTATTCTCTTTATCTATTAACCTGGATTTGTCAGCAAGCCGCTTTCGGTTTGTATGCCTAAACTATAGATATTGAGTGGAATCAAGATTGTTGTTATTAGATTTGTTCTTTGCAGGTGCACTGTTCTTCAAGGTCATATCATATCGTACTTGCCACAACTATCTGCTTGATTCCAACTGGGACGACAAGATTTCTCTTTCGGGAGTTTAGGTTTTGAAACCTTGATCGATATCTCGAGGTGTTTATTGCCTAAGTAAACTTAATATCCTCGCTCTTGGTGTAAAACAACTTCGGTGAAATATCTGTTAGTTACCAAGGATATCATCTAGCGATTTGACCTGCCGCTATCTGGTTGTTGTCCATAAGGTTGTAATCGTCCAATTGGAGGTCGGGTAGCGATAGTCCTCGCGACGGGATGTGAGGCAACTCTTGCGTAAGACAATAAAGGACGTTTGTTTGCGTAAGGGAGTGCATGTGCGTGACCACCTTGCTGTGGTTGGAGGCGTAGGAATACTAATGGAAAATCTTTGTGACTAATAGTCGTATAAGGGTCATATTGTCTGCACCATCTAGTCCGAAGTCTGAGAGTAAATGTGTTGGCAGCTTAATTCTTAAGAGTATTCAAACTGGACGAGGTCCCGGGGTTTTTCTACGAGTGTGTAGTTTCCTCGTTAACAAAAATATTGTGTGTACTTTACTTTATTTCCGCTTTATATTTGATTTATCATTTGTAATTAAAGTATCGTACTTGGTTGTTGACATAGCCTTTCGGATTCTTGTATTGTGTGAATCAATCAGATCTGAAGGAGATCTTGTTCTTGAGTTCTTGAATACATGAACCGTTCAAGGTTTGACTTATAGGTAGACTAAAATAAAAGATTGGTGGTGTACTCGGTACCCTCGTCTTTTCAAAAAACGATTTAAATTTGACCAATTTTGAGAAATTTAGTTTTCTTCCAAAAAACTCGATTTTAGAACCATGAAAGTGTGACTGACAAAAAAACATATAAATATCCTATAAAGGTCCTCCCTCCCTTTGGATCCTTCGGACCCTCCGATCGGTCGGCCCAATAAATAAATGAGACTTCAAGAAATTGAATGGACATATCATGCGATGAACACACAAAGACAACCATCAGATTCCCTGGATGGGTAGATCACATCCACAACTCTTGGATCGCACATATGTCGACATCGCAATGGTTCGTTTATCTAGGCAAACTTAGTTTATACGGAAGATTCCGTTTATAACTCCTATTCCAAGCCATCTGACAGTATAAATAGGAGACTAAACCATTAGTTATTGTACCGTGTGACTACTGTGAGGTGCAAAGAAAAACTCTAAATCTACGTTAATTTCTTTGCTTAAAATTTCGATTACGTCACTGTTTGTGAAAGAAGGTCCAGGAGTGCTTGAGAAGTACCTCGGAATCAGACCTTGAATTAGACATCCGGAAAGTGAGAACAAAAAATCATCTGACTCGTTCCTAGTCAGAATTAGACCTCGAGTCAGATTAACCCAACCTAGGTTGGTTTTTTTTCTACTTCCCAAATCTCTGTTTCTTAAACCTTGCGTCATCACGGAAGATTTTTTTGAATCACGGCAGATTTCAAAAAAATTTCAAAACTCGATCACCCGGGTGTAATGAGGCTATCCCTTATCTCAGTGTCCAAAATACCCCCACACATATTAAGCTACCGATTAACTAAAAATAAGTTACCGATTAAGCTAACCTAATTACTAATTTAGCTACTTAGCCACCGATTACTTTAGTTCTTTTCAAAAAAAAATTTCATTTGAGAGGGAGTTAGAAGAAGAAGAAGAAGAAAAAGAAGAAGTTTTTTTTTTAGAAGTTGAGATGGTTGTTTTGAGTGAGATTGAGCGGGGTGAATCTTCTTCTCTTGAAGATGATCATGCTACGAATTCTTCTTACGTTAAAGAAGCCATGGATTGTTGGAACTCTACCATTCTAGAGAAAAGCCATGAACAAGAGTGTTTGGAAGAAAATCAAGAATCAAAGAAGGGAAAGGAAGTGAACTCGACTCCAAATGATCAGGTAGCTCTCTAATTTGAAACCCATTAGCTTGTAATGGTTGATTGACGTATGAAAAATCAAAGTTTGCATGCTTTGAATGTTGCAGTTAGAATATTCGGTAGATCCAGACCATTAATGGAGCCACCGAATATCCCAACCACCATCCGTACATGCACAATAAAGTAACCATTCGGTTGCTCGAAATCTCTTCTAAGCTACCGAATGTATACTCGGTAGACTTCTAAGCTACCGAATGTATACTCGGTGGCTCAAATGGTTACCGATTCATATTGGTTTTTGGTACAGAATATTGGCCAAACCTCATATATATTCGGTGGCTTAATTAGCTACCGAGTGATTCTTTCCAGTACTACTTGGCAGCTTGTCTTTTTCATCGAGCTACCGATTGTTATTAGTTTTCCAATTTAGTTGACTAATGTTTTCAATCTTCTTTGTAGGTAGCCAAGACTAGTACGAGCTACCGAACATGGATAAATTTGGGTACACAAATGTTGAGCTTTTCCATTCGGTAGCTAATTGAGCTACCGAATATAACCTAAAATTTACACAGAAAACTGACAACAATTGAACATTATTCGGTAGCTCAATCAGCTACCGAATATAATTATTCGGTAGCTTAGCTTTAACTTCGTCGTGTAATTGAGCTACCGAATGTATCTGTCTTGCCCATGGGAATGCCTCATCCTTACTCATCACAGTAGTTCCTATGGTACATGGAAGAACCTCATTCAAGATTTCAAAAATACATACCGTTCAACGTTTGAAATTTAAATACAACACCAAAAAAAACCATATAGGATATACAACAACCAATCTAACATCAGATCATTCACAACCCACCACCACCGTTTTAGACGTTGTACCACAAACAACCTCCAAGGTGGAACACAAGCATGAATTGTACAAATCAACATTGAAAAGCCACTCTCATTAGACAAAATGTGATATATGAATACCACCAGGGACAACACTGAGAGCTCAATTTTGGGGGACCAGGTACCTGATGCTTTAGAACGGTCAAGGAACCTAGCATTAACGTATATACTTTCTAGTTTATTTGGAAACACACCTGACCAAATTGCAAGTCCAATAAAAACGAAATAAACGAGTCAGATGTGCTCCAGTTGTGCTAATAATGAATACTTCTTGCTGGGCCGATAGTATTTACTGGACATGGTCCCTACATGGCGAGGTGCAAGTCTACCCATACAAATGTACATAGCCATCAGTTCTTCTGAAACATCAGGAAACACAGACGCATCAGGATGATATCTAATGTTTATCACAGTGGACCTTCTGAAATTTTTTTCTCCCACTTATAAGGCGCAACCCAAAACACGGAGCCAATAGCACCATTAACTCGAGGCGAAATGAATCTACCTGACAGGGCCAACGTATGTCGCCCACCAGCTGCAACTGTGATTATAGTTCCGATTTTTAACAGCAAGAAAACATCATAATTAGCATTTCAAAGTTCCAAT
>JAJJMA010023141.1:0-22951 GCA_023529015.1 Papaver nudicaule
AGGGATGTAATGAACAATGTGGTTTTTTCAAGTTTAAGAGCAAGATACAGATGAAAACACTCCCAAATGTGGCGACAAAGAATACTTTGGTTATTATCCCTTTGAGTATGTTTCCAACTCATTTATATTTGTGACAATGCTATTTTTAGTTAAGATGCATGTTTGCTTAGCTAAATGAAAGTTTTAGTTCATTGCCATGGCTACTATATGTCTTCTTGTCATCTTCTGGTTCTCTATATGTAAGATGTTTAGCTCATACTTTCACTAAATGCTGAATACAAAGAATCTGTGGTGCAATGGTAGCACAGCTGACTCCATGTCAGAAGATGCGTGTTCGATTCACGCAAGGTTCACTCGATAAAGATTGAAAGGACTTTTTCAGTACCTACTAGACAAGTTGGTTGCACTTCTTAGTGCCATCTTGACTAGTTGGCTCGCCTTTTTGGTGCCATCTTGGCTAGTTGGCTCCGCCTTTAGTGCTAACTGTGCTAGTTGGCTCTGTTTAGGTGTCAGATGTCATTGGCTAGTTTCCTTTACTTTTGATTGAATGTTTGGTGCTAACTGTGCTAGTTGGCTCGTACTTCTGACACTAAGTTAAGAATATGGCTCATATTCTTTATGCCAACTTGGGTAGTTGGTTAGATATCCCAGTGCCAACTTGGGTAGTTGGTTTTAGAATTCTTCCAGGTTAGGCTCCCGGACACCAGACTCTGGCGCCAACTTGCCTAGATTGCTTAGATTCCTTATGCCAACTTGGGTAGTTGATTCTGGAATTTTGCCAGGTTAGGCTCTCGGACACCAGACTATTGTGCCAACTTGCCAAGATGGCTTAGATTTTTTGTGCCAACTGGGGTAGTTGGTTTCATAATACTTCCAAGTTAGGTACCAAACACGTACATTTTTCTATATGAGCACACCCTATTTTGAAAACCCCCTAAAAAATTTGCATCCACAACATCCACAATAATTATTTTGTTTCATTATTAAAGAAAAAAACAGTGGATATTCTTCATTAAACGTTTATACCTCACACTGATTAATTTGCAAAATAAGTTACTACAAAAATGTTGTGCAGAATTCTGATATCAAAAGTACATCAATGTATAAGAAGTTGCTACAAAATGCTAGGAAAAGTTCTGTGGTTTTACAACAGTCAAATTTTTATTTATACATTTAACAATATCTAGTCTAACTTGTAAGCTAGGTGATGCTGTCAATAGCAAGCTTTGTTGAAGGATCTTGTTCAATGCCACAATCAGTAGCGACGCTCTCTTATGATATGAGCGGCTTGAGGTATCACACCGTTTCTCAAATGAACCCACAATCAGTTGACAAATCTCCTGCGTGAAGATAGAGCATAAAGACAAAATCAACAATAAAACTGGGAGTAAAATAATTAGCTACAGTTTATAAGCATGATATTCGAACGTTCATCTAATCATATTCATAAGGAGCCTCTGGTGTTGTAATTCGTGTAATCTCACTTATGCAAGATTCCACAGATACTTTCACGTCCACATTAGGGTGCTGCAACAATTCATTACAAACCAAAGCTTTCATTAAGGGAGCCATAGCAGTATGCATTGATTCAGACGGGTGATTGCTCCACTTTGGCGCCTGGACACTAGACTCTAGTGCCAACTTGCAAAGATGGCTCAGATTTCCGGTGCCAACTTGCCAAGATGGCTCCGAGTTCTTATGCCAGCTTGAGTAGTTGGTTCAAGAATTCTGACAGGTTAGGGTCCTGGACACCAGACTCAGGTGCCAACTTGCCAAGATGGCTCAGATTTGTTGTGCCAACTTGGGTAGCTGGTTCTAGAATTAACAAGCTACTAGCCTCTAGTTTACAAACAACAATTAACAAGCCAAATATACAAGGAAACCATAGCAATTTGCTGCATACGTACAAACAACAACTTCAAAGTAACCTCAAACATATTCAAGTGACCAAGTTGGAATACAAATACCTTACGTAGAAAACTAACAACCCAAAGAAACTGTCAACGAACATGAAACCAATCATCGATGAAACAAATCGATGATTCTTATAAAGGATACCACTCTGAATTTTGTATTTTGTTCTGCCATAATGAACATAACTCAGCAGATTCTGTTTTCAGTTCCGCAAGTGAGAACTCTTATGGTTGCAAGTATCTCGAAATGTGTTCACATTCAGATCCGTGACCATCTTATCCCACCACTAAGACGAGCACCACGCATAGTCATTTAAAACTTATTACTTCTTTTTTAGAGCAAAAGATAAAAACCGCAGAATATGCCAATTTATAAACTTCTTGTTACCTTGATTGGAAATTTCCGCGCCTCCTGTAGATCATGGCCACTCCTGTGCTCTTTGTCGGCAAGGGTTTGCTTCCGGTTAAGCTCGTAATACAATCCAGAATCTTTGTCTTCTAGTTCTTTGCGCAGAGCATTCGTATCAATTTGAACTTGAACCTTGTCCCAACTACTCACGTTTTTCACTCCTTTAGGCTCCCCTTTCACAGTGTTCAGCTTTCTTGAAACATGTCCTGCAGTATTTAGCTCTCTTATACTAGAAGTTGCTTGCTTCTAAAATCCAGTTGGGCATCACGCTTCTTCTTTCGTAGCAGGAAGAAAACACCACCACCACCATCTTTTAAGTCTCAACCACCAAAATCACAGCAAATCAATGCAACCACCACAACAACAACAACAATAACCATCATTATCTCCATGAAAAATTGAAATTCGATCTGTGGAATATAGCACAAAAGTATAAATCCAGAAAAGTGAAAAAAAGATGATCAATTCATTTCCGATATGTTTATGATCTAACGGCGGTGGCGGCAGCGTCGAAGATTCAATAAAATAAGTTGCGGTTGAGGTAGTGATGGAATAACCACCACCACCATCGTTATTATCAAATTAAAATTTGCTTTAATCTTGATACCACCGTCACCACCACCATCTACAGCATCGGACTCACCACCGTGTCCACCACCATCATATTCAAATTCCTGCAACCACCGCAACAACCAGAAACCAAAATGAACCGAATACAAATTCCTACAACCACCACAATTAATTAAACACTCACCGAACGATACCTGTTGTTGAATCGCTGCATCTGTCCGTCTTCAATGAAGATTTTAGGTTTTTCAAGCCAAATTTTAACTTTGTAGATGAATCGATTGAAGATGGATCTAAATCGTGAAATAACAAATTAAAATCCTAACAAAGTCAAAATCGTGAAATCATTTGAAACACTAAATCAGTAATTGAATCTCTGTATTTACCTTTTACCAAATCGATTTCAATCCCTGAACTTGAATCTTCCAAACTAAATCTTTCAAATCGATTTTCAATCCGTAAACATGGATTGATTTTG
Organism: Papaver nudicaule; assembly: GCA_023529015.1. Taxonomy (NCBI): domain Eukaryota; kingdom Viridiplantae; phylum Streptophyta; class Magnoliopsida; order Ranunculales; family Papaveraceae; genus Papaver; species Papaver nudicaule. The sequence continues at coordinate 3,368 of JAJJMA010023141.1, forward strand.
CAGCTTTTGATCTTCTGTTACAGTTTCGTTCAATCCCTAAACGTGAAATATCGATCAGATTTTGTAGATCTGGTTTCCTGGAGATGCAGAGAGAAGAGGAGAAACTAAAGAGAGAGAAGAAGAAACTGAAATGAATGAAATTTCGGGTTTTTTCTGTAACCTTATTTTAATAGTAAGGGTATTTTGGTAAACTGTCATTCCGGGTTTTTACTTTCTAGAAGGTGAGGGATAATTATAAAATGTTATAAGGATAACATTGAAGGGATAAAATTCTAGGGGTATTTAATTAATGAACCCTAAATACAATATTTATTTTTTTTGGATTCTAATTACAAAATTTGTATTTTTTTTTAATTTTAATTAAAAATTCTGCAACGTTTATAGACGCTGCTTAAACTAGGCAAAACGTTGTTTTAAATAAATTCTGCAACGTTATCTTATGTGGCTTTAAATAAAAAGAGCAACGGAAGAAGCAACGTAACTTCCGTTGCTTTAAATAATTAAAGTAACGTTATTAGACGTTACCAAAAATTTGTAACGTCGTTTTCGCAACGCAAATAGACGTTGCTTTAATTCGGCGCAACGTCTATATCCGTTGTAAACCGGTCCCTGTGGCGTAGTGGGCCCCTAATGTTGAAGTTAGCCAAAGATTGTCGTTTGGATCACCAAGCTTGGTACCTAGACGACGACACTCTCATAGGCGATACTATTATGGTGTCTAAAGCTCTCCACATGATCCAACATGAAGGCAAGGCAGTAGGTTTGGATCTAACTGTTCAAAAGACAGAGATTTTCTGGCCGCAACAAGATGTCAGGAGTCTATAACACGGTGTCTTTCCAACTGATATTGGAAGAGCAGCAGCGGGAGTAAAACTTCTTGGTGTACCTATCAGTCTCGATCCACAGTATTGTAGCCAGATGGTACTTGCTCGTGTACAGAAAACCATTAACCTCGTGAACGCAGTTCACGCCCTCAATGATCCCCAAAGTGAGTTACTCCTCCTGCGTAATTGTACGGGAGTCTCTAGGCTTTATTTCGTTATGCGTACTACAACACCAATTCATGTGAAAGCTGCACAAATTGTGTATGATACTCATTTACACAACTACATGAGAGAACTTATAGTTGGTGATGGCCCTGGATATGGCCTGCTGCAGCAAAGACTCACAACTCTACCGATTCGAGAAGGGGGTTTAGGCATCTATTCAATGAAGGATACGATGCAATACTGTTACCTGGCTTTCTGTCTTCAAACACAACATCTCCAAGGCGTCATCTGAGTCACTCAGGCGTATCAACCATCAACCCCACTTTCCAGCAAGCTAAATATGATTTTGTGCAAGTTAGTTGCCTCACCTCTTCGCAAAGTATAAACGAATCAGCCCCCTATCCTATGAGAGCACTGGCGGTTCAATACTCCGCAGTGGTGACAAGAGACATGCCTATCATATGACCAGGAGAGACCTTGTTTTGTGGCAAAACAACAAGCTACAACACACTCAGGATTACCTTCTTGCAATACCCGCAACTGGGCTTGGGAAAACCATGGGGCCACGCCATTTTAATGCTGTTTATGCTACAAACTTGGTATACCTCTCTTTGTTGAGGATAACCCATGTCTATGTTGTGGAAGGAGTATGGATTCTTATGGTGATCATGCGTTACATTGTGCAAGCGAAGTGGGACCGATCAAGCACCGCCACAATCGTGTTCGTGACACTTTTGCGGACATTTGCTTTCGAGCCGGTGTACCTACCAAGATTGAAGCCCAACTAGGATTTCTTACACATGAAGGTGGTGGCTCGAGACCTGCGGATATTTTGGTTTACAATTGGGAGAATGGTCGAGATACGTGCCTTGACGTTACCGGAATTTCACCTTTTACAGGTGGTGGATTGAATAATTTTCAACAGGGACTTGCTCTGTCTAGAGTCATTGAGAAGAAACGCAACAAATATTTAGACATTTGTAACTCAAATGGGTATAATTTTGGTTATAATTCCACAAAGCCACGTGTCGTCATCTGGGATCTTGAAGCAAAATAACTCACCAGGAGCGTGAAACACGAGGAGGGTCAAAGACTGGTGGTACGAATTCCGCATGTGAGTCAAAGTTATCTCGATCGTATACGTGTGAAAGGCCAGAGGTAAAACCAACGAAGGATATGAAGTAAATAGGTGGTGGTATTGGGTCACTAATGAAATGTCAGGAACAAAGAAAAGTGTCAGACCCATGAATAGAAGATGCATCCAAGGCCACTTTCACCATCGAGACCTAATTCACACTTGAGACTCAATTCGCTCCCAAGACTCAGCTCGATCCTTTAGCCCTTGAGACTTGACTTCATTTCGGAGCTGAAACCGACTTACTCGACAATGTCTGACAAGATGTCTATTCAGAGCCGTACGAATTTATCTTATTAGCTGTAACCCATTATTGTAATTTGCCTATTTAAGGCGAGCTTAGCTCCAGTTGTAAAGGATGAATTTTTCGGTAGACTTGATAGGTTTTCTTGAGAAAGATTTGGATTGGATTTATGCTAGCTAGCTCCTCACACCTTCCAGATCAAAACCTAGTACTGTAAACACTTATCAAGTCGTTATTAATCGAGATATTGAATACAAGGTCGTACTCATACTTTATCTCTGTAGTCTTTCATGTTATTTATTTTTGTGCATGATAAAATAAATGAGTTGTACTGATAGTATTATAGATCTCATCACTGTGTTGTACTTAATCTTACACCGGATTTTGTATAAGTACAAGACCCTTAATAGATCCGTCCTTAGGTTTGACCGAGCGATGCTCTAATATTCATGATTGTTGAAATAAGAACCGATTTTTAAATGAGTTTTATTTCTAGATTTAGACTATAGATTAATACCATACCAAGAAATACAGTATAGGGAAAATTCCCACCGATCCCTAAATGAGTTTATTTTCTAGATATGTAATTTAATTTCTAAACCTATAGTTTAAATGGATACAATATCAAATATTTTTTTTAAAAAATGAACAACTAAATAATAGAGTTTAAAAAATGGTCCTATAGACGTGAGAAAAAGGAGTGTAATTAAAAGATAAAAATAAATAAAAAGAAAGAGAGAGACAAGAAAAGACAATCTCTCATCATTGCCATAGGAAACTAATCCAAGGGCTATTTTATGAGTTTTCATTTTTGCTATCACACGCGCATCCGCGTGATAGCACGACTAGTAAGAGCCAACAGGTTGGGGGATGTGACGATTGACGTTACAAATTGATACAAAAACTCTTTGGAGGGGGAGATTGAGAGAAAATATGGGACGAATAAACCAAAGCTTTTTTAGAGAGAAACTGAAAATTTGATTTATCTTTTCATAAGGTTACATTACAGAAGAAGAGAGACTAAATAGCAGTGTCTCAAAGTAACTCGTGTGGCTCACACGGACACTGATTAGCAGCTTAATCAATACAGACATCCCATAATGACTGGCTAGCCCCTAACCGATTATGCCAAATGACCAAATTCATGACAGGGGATAGGGGTGGGACTTGGGTTGGGTTGACCCGAACTAACTTGGGCAAGCACGGGTTCACATATCGCTAACCCAAGCAACCCATGGAACTATAAAATAATTTATATAATTATTTTTATTAGTGGTATTATTATTATTTTTAGTATAATTTTTTATATTATTTTATCAACAACCTAAACACTCAATACCATCCCTCACTCCACATTGAAAGTCGTTTTAACCTACGTTCTTATTGGCTGGTGAACATAACCACGGATTTCTATTGGCCTAGAATCGTCTACATTTCGTAGCCGTTCAAGTGTTATTCAACCAGTTAGATCCATGGCTATTAATCAATATAATTCGCTCACCCACGTGGGTTATTAAAGTATTGATCGTGATTGGCCGAAAAGTTAATTTTTTTTGTTACACTCCCTTTACATGAGTTTTTTAAAATCTTGCACCATTGAATTTAGGATACGTATGAGTGGTTGAGATTGTTTATATTAAAAATATAATAAAATAGCTATTTATAGGTTTGGCTTAACAAAAAGGAAAATATATTTCTAGCATATCTCGGTTTGAAAAAAAAAATAAAGACAAGATATTCCAAATAACATTTCGGTTACAACTTTAGGCAAAAAAAATACAAGGTATTTTTGGACAATATTGGACAGAAAAATCTCGATTTTGTTAAAAACAAAAAAGGTAAAAAATATTCTTAAAAATATATTTATGGGTAAAATAAAAAGAAAAAAAATCTAAAAAAATATATATTTCCGCAAAAAAAAAAGAAGGAAAAAACAAAATATTGGAAAATATAAAAGGAAAATATTAAAGGCGGGTATATTATTGGTAGAAATTGATTTAAAAAAAAATAGAAACAGAAAACTAAAAAATGCAACAAGATAACATGCGTATCTAAAAATATAAAAACTATAGATATGTGTAGATATATTTAAAAGGAATTTAACATAAATTGGAATTGTCTTTCCTAAGTAAGACTACGTTACCTAATCAATAAGTAAATATTCATCCGAAAATATAAAACAAGGTCTCTTTCATTTATGAAATTTGTGGATTTGGTGTTTCTATATAAATTAGTCGCGTAAGAGCCAAACCCTATTGTTTTCATGTTGCTTCTCTTTTCCAGTTTTGTTGGGATTTTCCTCTCTTGCGAATTAGGGTTTTTCTTTTGATCTAAATTCATTGTTTGTTTTGCAGGTACCCTGGATATTGTAGTTGTTGTTACCGAGTATACATCAAGCAGTATCAAGGTATAAGTTATGATATCAAACTTTCAAATCTAATTTCGTTGTTTGTTTTGCTGGTAACCTGGATGTTTTAATTGTGGATATTGTAGTTGTTGTTACTGAGTATACATCAAGCAGTATCAAGGTATAAGTTATGATATCGAAATTTTCCGCCCAAATGATGCTATGAAGCTATTGCTACCTACCGTAATATACCAGTTACAATCGTACCTACATGACAGACTCTTTAGTACCCAGTTATGATTTTTAGTTGGAAAAAAATATCTATTGAGTACTCCATTAGTGTAGCCGTTGTAAACAACAATGTATACAACAAGGAAGCAGGCATAAACTTTCAAAGTGGCTTCCGATGCATAAAGCTTGGGTGAAATTTTCACAAAATTGTTATGCTAAGGGGGGGAATTCGGTGAAGTATCTGTTTCGTTGCGTATATAAAGACACCAGAGCAGTAACAATTGAGCAATCTCAGGTACAGCTGAGACTTCTACGTTTAATCAGTAGCATGCATTTGTGTAACCTATAATATACCAGTTTTTAAATCATTGTGGGATATTGTGATGCTAAGGGTGGTGATAGCATGGGGAGGTCTGAAGAACCATTTTCATCTGACAAGGCGGGCGGAGCAGCCATGACTTTCGTGGAAGTCAGGATTTTAAGAACATGGTCAACAAAACAACGTGAGAGGGAAGAGCCTTTCCAATTCCACATCATTTTGCAGCAAAGGAGCGTAAGTTTGTCACCTATGCATTCTCTATACTACTTTGTGATTTTAAGAACTACTAACCAATAGACAACATACATACAGTAATCTCGAAGCAGCAATATGAAAGTCGTAAGAAGAAACTCAAGGCGAAAAACATAATAATCAACAAAGGTTTCCTGATTTTGATTTGTTATTCGAAGCTCCGGACTATCCCTGGAGATCTGGTGCTGCACTTCACCGAAAAGACCCGGGTCACTGTTGTCTTCAGAGATGATGGAAATATTGTGTTGAATGAGATTAGTTTTGCTGCACTAGAAGATATCGGTGGCCACGGTATATAATTTCTTATACTTTGAACCTTATTTTGTTGATTGTCCTGTTTTATTCTTGGATTGATGGGATTTGGTGTGCAAGTATTTTTAGGGTTGCGTTGAAAGAGAGATAAACAAGTGGGTGGCATTCAGAAACTGAAAGACATTGCTCGATATCCCTACTTTCTTAATAAGATGCCAGCGGAATCGGTTGATAGAATAGAGACGAAATAATTTATTAGAGCCCAAAAAGATGATCTGGATTTTGTTTGCTACTATATGCATGGTCATATTGGTGGCGCCTCTATGAAGAGGCAAGAGTACATGGAGAAGCAAGAGCACGAACTGCAGAAATTCAAAGATCATTAGATGTTGGAAAAGGATTGGAGTGGTCTAACTTTTGATGAGTTTATGGAGCTAGGGAGAAAACAATAGATTATACTAGCAATGGTTATATATAGATTTTTATGCATGCAGTTCAGAAGTGATCGGCGTTGGTGTTTATTTGGTTTAGAATTCATTTTTTCTTGGAAAATTCTTCTTTTCATGTTACCTTAGTATTTGCATTATCCTTGCTTGGAAAGTTGATCTAAATTGGCTTCGTGATTTTATTTATTGGTTGATTAGTTTGTTGATTGCCCGGTGATGATATGTGCACAAGTAGGATAGGTTTGTAGCAGATCAAGTTTTTGATCTGTTTCTGACGCCTACTTTTTATGGGAAGGGAATATAGGTTTGTAGCAGATCCAATTTTTAATCTGTTTGTAAGGGCTATGGGTAGAGTGCTTTTGCACTCTATCACTTTCATTTTGAAAGAGAGACTAACCGAAAGTGTGTAAACTGATCATGGGGGGCAAAAAATAAGAGTCTAAGCGGCAAATGTTTTGATGCTTGAAGAAAAAAAGTTACAAAAACGGCTCAAGTTTAGCCGCTTCATTTTTTTTTTTTTTTTAATGGAACGGCTAATGTTTAGCCGTTCCTATCGGTTTTTCACAAAAAACAAATGCAAAACGGCTCTTCTTCCTATCAGGGCCTACTTTATTAAAAACGGTTACTCTTGATAAGGGGCCTACTCTATTAATTATACTACAAACGGCCAAACTTTTTCCGTTTTTGGTTTTTTTTTTTTGAGCGGCTAATCTTTAGCCGCTTAGAGTAGACTTTCACCCACTCTTTCATATGAAAGAGTACATGATAGACTTTGGGGAAAAAGTGGATGAAAGTGGCCCATTCTCTACCCATAGTGGAAGCAAATTTGCCCATTTGCTCACTCTCTTTCGTTTTGAAAGAGTCACTCTTTCATTTTGAAACCCCCATAGCCCTTGCTCTAAGTAACGCCTCTACAATCTGTGCTATTGTTCACTCTCTGTAAATATCTAATCATCGACATGTCAAGAGTAGAAATTAAAATAAAAGTTGAAACAAAGCGTAAACAAAAATTCCCGTTCAATTTCAAAACCGAGTTTTTTTTTTTTTTGCAAGGGAGATTTTTACGAAAAGATTAATTTGTAGGCTATTGGGTAGCAAGAGGTAGGCTAAGTTACACGGCTACCACGCAACATAACCACCGGCACTGCATTGTAAAAAATATGCAAGAAATTGGATGCAGGGTCTAAACAGTATGTCATAACTGATACACTGGTCGTTAATGGCAAGTGAGATACAACGACTAACACCACCACTGTGAGTTGTCAAAACTGGAAAACCAATTCTCAATCACATCTCAATTGACATTAAAAGTTGTTTTAACCTACATTCCTATTGGATGGTGAACATAAGCATGGTTTTCCATTGGCTTAGAATCTTTTACATTTCGTGGCCGTCGAATTGTTTATTAGGGAATTCATCTCAAGGTCCACATTCTCCGGTAGCGTTCACCCTCTTTTGTATTGCGTTCACCCTCTTTTGTATCGTGGTTGTGACCGAGTAGTTGAATCTAATTGGCCGATGATTATATATTTTCTTACACCTTGCATAAATATTTTTTTTTAAATCTAAGGTTGTTGAATTTTTCGTGGCACTTGGGCCGTTGGTGCATTTTTTATTAATATTCCATAAAGTTTCTGCATAATGAAGTTTCTTTTAAATGTTGTGGTACTCAGGATCTAATAATTCATGATACTATGGTAGTAGCTTGGTAATGAAAGCACTGATGTAATGTAACTTACAGTACAATGTTGTCGTAAAGTAGAATAAGGATCCATGATTTCACGCGTCTTACAATTTCATTTGTAAATCATGTGCACGCCAGAATCTTTAGGAGAATTGCTTCAAACATTCCTCTCCAAGGCAATATGATCGTTTGAACGTCATATATCATGGTTGGAGAATTTAGTTGGTCAGTGATCTTTGATAGATATTCCAAGTAAAAGATGTCGGAATTGTGATTACTTGGTCATTATGTAATATGAAACTTGAGAGCAGCAAAAGAAAATATGACAGATCCGAACGAAGAATTTTGTGGGCTGTAGCTTTGCATTCTAACAAGTTCATGGAAATGAACATGTCGTGTTTTTTTTTTTTTTTGAAATTGAAAGGTTATATTAAAGGTCGGACCCAAGCCCACTACCAACAAGTCCAGGTAGCTAGGCACAAAAATAAAGAAAAATCCTCTCCACCCCGATGCAAATGAGTTTTGAACTCAGTTCGCCGGGTGTTATCCCCAACGAATTTACCATTGTACTACAGTAACATCTGCCATGTCACTTTTTCATTTATATGTTTTCTGCAAAGATTAGTAAAATCTGGTTGTCTAAAATTTTATAATTCGTCTTCCAGTCTCTTGGCCTCTTGATATGGTGCTGTAAACATATGTTGTAGTGCATTCAAAGGGAATATACTAATAAGTTTGCATTTAAAGGGTTACCCCGCCACACCAATTGAACATTATCAAGTAAGAAATTAAAATGCTCAGACTTTAAATTGTAGTGGCAAACCCCACAACACCAAATTAACCATTATTCAGTTGTGTTTTGCAATTGCTAATTAATTATATTATTCATGTTTCAAAATAAAAAAAAATCCCCAAGAAATAGGTTAGCTTCGTTCCGATTATGAAATGTTTCAATTAATTTGAAAGACCTGGGCAGCGCGAATCCCCGTTACTCCCAATCAATCACAATCCTACCTGGTGCGTGTTTACATATTAATCTACAGAAAATCATAATTTATAAATATATTTTATAATACATCTGGACAACGCGTACGCAGTTAACTCCGCCACACCAAATTAGTATTGTCAGATAAGAAGTTTAATTGTGGCAATTTTAATTTTTAAATATATATGATGTTCCGATAATATGTTTCAGTAGCGCTTGAAAAGAATAATGCAGGAAACCGTAATTTACTAATATATATTTTTTCTAATGCATCTGGACAACAGGTGCAGTAAGAATCCTGTCACACCAAATTAAAATCATCAATTGTGGTAATTTTAAATTATGGTGTGGCAATTTTAAAGTTTTAATTTATGATGTTCTTGTAACATGTTTCAGTTACGTTTTGCAATTGCTTTGTCTTTTGATGTAGTTTAGGTCCGTTCTGATTACGACATGTTTTATTGAATCAGAAAGACTGGGGCGGGGCAAAGACTCCCAATCAACAATTACAATCCTATCTGGGGGCGTTTTTGCATATTGATCCATAGAAAAATAATCACAAATCATAAAAAAAAAATTGCGTACATTAATTCTAGATTATTAATTTGATTATAAATGTTCTAATGTTGGTCAAGAAGTACGAGTTGACCCCCGCCTAACCAAATAATCAGTATCAGGTAAGAAATTAAAATGCTCAAACTTTCAATTGGTGTGGAAAAACCCACAATACCAATTAACAATTATCTATCGCTGCTCCAGTTGTGTTCTACAATTTCTAATTAACTATACGTTATTCATGTTTCATAATAACTTTTTTTTTTCTCAGAAATAGGTTAGTTTTGTTCTGATTAAGACAAGTTTCAATGAATTCGTAAGACAGGGGCGGGGCGAAGCCCCGCCACTCCCAATCAATAATCACAATTCTACCCAGTGCGTGTTTACATATTAATCTACAGAAAAGAATAATTCATGAAACCGTAATTTACAGTTATTAGCTTTGTTCCGATTAAGGCATGTTTCAATGAATTCGAAAGACATGGACAATAAATAATAAATCACAATCCCACCCGTTGTGCGTTTACATATTAATCTACAAAACAGAGTAATGCATGAAATCGTAAATTTAAAGTTATGTTTTCTACTGCATCTGGATAACGGGTACCGGGTGAACCCCGCCGCACCAAATCAAAATTCTCAGATAAGAAATTATACCGTGCCTATTTTAAATTATTTTGTGGCAAAACTCCGCAGCACCAATTTAGCAATTATGTTGTATAGATAGTAAATGTTGCTTTAGTTGTGTTTTGCAATTGTTAATCGTGTTTTAAGATAAGAATCTATTTTTTCCTATATTAGTTAATTTTGCTCCAATTACGGAAAGTGTCATTGAAATTGATAAACCGGGGCAGGGCGGAGCCCCGCCACACCATATCGGCAACAATCACCTTACCCGGTGCGCAGCACGGGTTGCCGACTAGTTGTATTAATTAGAATCTCAAATTCTTGAAATTTTAATATAAATAAAGTAAGTAAATTTAATTGTTACCTATATTTATCATAAAATATTGATTTTAAATAGGCATCATGGGCGGCTTGAGAGAATCGAACCAGGACCTATAGTATGCAACCAAAGCCTTTTGACCACTGCACCAAACTGTTGGTTGGTGATATTATTTCATTATATTTATATTTATCCCCTATTGTGAATCAAAATTATTTGTTATTAACCTAAATATCACGATAAATAGTTTTGAAAATTAACTATGAATCTACGACTCACGGTTTAATATACGATTTGATTTTCAAATATAAAAAACGATTCGTTCCGCGATTCACGATTTCACAACCTTGGTGGTGGACAACAAAGGGTGTTCCTAAGATTAATCCGCAGTTCCTACTTACATAGTTTGGCAGATCTATATTCTCTCTCCAACGACTCTCTTTACTCCCCTCCCCTTCCCTCACTGAGAGGTCGTATCTACTACTCCTTTTCTTCTCTGTCTTGCCAAATTTCTCGTTCTCCCTCTGTCTCTCGTTTTCTAAAATCATCTTCTTCTTCTTCAGAGATGTTCATATGTTATAATGTTCATAAGCTGGTAAGTTATGTTATTTTGTTTGTTTCTCTTGTTAATGATTCGATTCATCTCCGTCAGGCTTGATGCAGTGTTACTTTTGATCTGAGTTTAAGGTGTGCTTTATTGAATATATAGTCTGCAGATTTATTCGAATTAGCTTTGGGCTGCCTGGTCGGTGAAGGTTGAATTTAAGTTTAAGGGGACGTTGGGAAGAATCTCTACTTCTGGTCAATCCATTTGACTGGTCAACTGGGTTATGAAGATGGAGATAGGGAGGAGGCGCAACTATTTCCAGCTGTCCCGGAAGTCCAAGTGTAGGTGGGGCAACTACGAATCTTTTCAGTTTGCAGAGAGCTTCGCTCTGAAAATTCAGCTGTATGATCGTAACTGTTACACCACATGTTCACAATACACATCCTCATCCAGTCATCGACAAAGAATTAAAAAAACATACTCCCTCATCCTCACATAAATTGAGATATTGATGACGGTTGATCTATTTTGGGTAATCAATACCCTTTCTTTATTGAATCCCGGAAGTCCAAGTGTAGGTGGGGCAACTACGCATCTTTTCAGTTCGCAGAGAACTTGCCTTTGAAAATTCAGCTGTATGATCCTAACTGTTATGCCACATGTTCCATCCCCATCCAGTCATCAACAAAGAATTTAAAACATATTTAAGATCTAGAAGATACAGAATCTAGTGAGACCACAAAAAAAAAAAAAAAAAACAAAAGAAAATGGGCGGTGTACCATCTAAGAAATTGGGAGTGAATTGCTCGGAATCAAGCGTCACAGCGATTAATCAAGTCGATGGAATCCAAATTGCAACACACAATGATGCGTATGATTACTACATGACTAAACTTTCTCAAGAAGTCCTTAAGATACAGGTAATTGCTACTTCATCTCTCCGCCGGCCACCACCATTAATGGCGGCTATTTTTATCATTACTATTACTAATAAATATTGCACCGACGAGCCCGTTCCTTAAACTCAAGAACTTCAAGTTTTAAAACTGTCAATTCTCAACAGTCTTTTTGATGATTGCCTGATCGATTGCATGACAAGACTCTTTAGCTTGCGTTAATCTCAATTGTTTGCATCTGCAGAGAGGATATGCGTTTTCTTCCACCATTTTCTTTCTGAAATAAAACCCGAAGAACTTGAGGAAGACTCTTATATTTTACAATTAGATTTTTTTCTTTTCTTTCTAAGAGCTACCTTGTTTTCTGAATCTTTTCATCCATAACAAGCCAAATTTTTTGAAGATATCTTACTTGATAATAGTAATTCGAGATATTGATGACGGTTGATCAATTTTGGGTCATCAACACCCTTTCTTTTTCAATTTGATGGCTAGGTAGTTCTCCAAAGCCGATTTCCTCGCGAGTACTCTACCCCCTACTCAAGCGAGGGGAGTATCAATTCCTCCCTGAATCCGATAAGGCCAATTTTTTTGCTATTTTTCATTATAACGAGTTAACAAGTTACAGATTTTACACAGGAAGTTGAATTTTATAGTTATGTATTGGTAATGTCTAAATTTCGATTTTAGTTATGCATGTTAGTCACAAAACATCTTATTAAAGTGACTCTATTAAGCCTAGCTGAATTTCGGCGATTTCCTAGGCCCTGCTTAAACTACTTTGGTTGATGGTACTCTCGTCACTGTATATTAGATAATGTAAATTGGCAGGGTTAATTCAGTGATATTTGATGGCACTGTACAAATCAATTTTCCCTTTGTATTAGTCAGAAAAAGAATGGATTAATTATTATTATTGTTAATCAGTAACAGTAACACCAAGTCTTTTTGTATTTGCAGTTACTACTTGCCGCTGAAGATTTACCTAAGGTAATTGACAAAACCGTTTCGACTTTCAATCTTGTAAGTTGTGTCTTTGCTCTGCAGTTCTCCTGTTCTGTTGAAAGGTTATGTTCACTGCAACTCAGGTTTCACTCTATAGTTGTGTCACAGTTTCTGTTATTTGCGTTTCTTAAAAGGTCATTTAGGTGCTTCAGTGCTAGTTAATGGTGTTTCATGACTCACATGCTTTGGATATGTATATGTATCTATATGATAAGCTGTTGGTGTTGTTTTACGGATGCATAATTGCATATGGATTTTTTGGATTTTATTGATTTTTTCCCCTGATAAAGTAAGTATTAACTATCTATTAAGCTCAAGATAGGCGGAAAATGTGGTAACGAGATTTTATTAGGGCAATGACATTGTAGTGGTGGTGTGGTGATAATAGTGACCGGATGTTGTAGTGTTGTAATGGCCAGGGTGTCGGGTGGTGACGATGGTTATTAAATCGAGGTGCTTCTGATCATAGATTTGTGGTTCCACAGACTTGATGGTGGTGAAAATCAACAGTATTTAGTTAATTGGTAGTCTGGTTCTTGGAATAGTTGTTAGGCAACGGAGAATTGTGCTAGGACATCAAATGGGATACCTTATTTCTCTGAGCAACCAAATAGACTATCGAGGGCGAACTGATAAATGTGCTTTGAGGGTTCTTCATTCTCACCCTTAAAATTTCAGTTCCACATCTTCCCTGGGGAGGGGTGTCTTGCGATTGAAGATATGCTATTGTCCCTAGTTTAATTTCTTAGATCAACCTTTTATAAATAACATAATTATAACAATAATTAAACTAGTAAGAATACCTCTTTGCTAGACCCTTACAAAATCATGCTTTTTCTTGATTTTTTGTTTTGTTTTGTAGCACCTCACTTGCAAATACCCATGGCCTAGCTAGATAGTCGAATTGGCGTTTTACCATGTAACTAGTGTAGTATCTAGTAATTACATAGTCCTTAAGTTCCATTCCTCGTGGTAGACTTCTAGTGAGCTATATTAACTATTTTTTGCAATCATTACTAATAGTTCTCTTCTGTGATTCTAGAGCTGTAACCCCATAGCCGTAGTATTCATGAGGACAAGCAAGGGAGAACTGAAGGAAATTGATCGAACTGAAGTGCCAAAGAAATCACGCTGTCCTGTTTGGATACATCCTGTATACATATTTTACAATCCTAATGCTAAACAACCAGAACTGGTGTAAGTTGTCCCTTTCTCCATAAATCCAACTTACAGTGTGTTTGCATGTAGTAACTTACACATTTTCAGAGGTTTTTGCGACCCAAAGGATTGCCTGCGGGATACATGAATCCTCAGAAACATCAAATATCACTTGCAAAATACGCAATTTTTTTTTCTAACTTTGCATTCTTAACTTTTTCGCTTTTGTCTTCACTGCATATTTTGTTTCTCAGGTTTCACTTGTATGACGTTGATAGAAAATACCTCAAAGATCCTGTGAATGTATGCTCTACTCCTTTGCTTCTTTAATATCATCGTATTGTACTTGAAGATAGTTAACTTTCTCATTATTGTGGGGTTGTTGCAGAGGCTGAAACTAGGTGAGCAAACATTCATGGGGAAAATTGAACATCAATTTCTGACTGAAGTAAGTGACTTCGATTCTTGTAGAAAAGGGGGTTTGCATTCTGATAAATAAGTTTTATTTCATGGATTTATCTACTCTAGTGGTGGCGTGGCTTTAAGCTTGGATGCCTAGCCATTCTTATGAGTTATCATGATCAAAATGAAGACGAACTTTTTGAACGGGGACAATAACATTTAATTTTTTTTTTTTTTTTTGGTCCTAGCTTATAGCGGCTGATGGCTTTTCGAAATTTACACTATCAAAAGACGCACAAGAACGCGATGTAGGGACTCTTATTGTCAGTGTGGAGAAAACAGTTCCGCCAACGCAAGCTGTTGAGATGGTATTCCGCTGTTCCAAGATGGTAAACAAGGTATTTTTAGTATCTTTTTGAGATTTATCTAGTATTTTGACCATATGTTTTTGCTTTACCTCAATCTTCCCCCTTCTTATGTCTTAGGATCCTTACTTACGAATCTCTAGAATAAAAAAAGGTAACAAATATGCAATCCATGAAACTAAATTGGCGAAGAACAATTTGAATCCTACTTGGGAGAGTACACATCTGACGTTACAAGACTTTCATAGCAAGGCAAGCCTGTGTTTTGTTTTTTTTGACTTTTGTATACTTGTCATTGTTGGTAGAGTTTATAAATTTAAGCTTTCACTAATCTTGGTTACAACCTGGGATATGTTAATGTGATGCAGGAGAACTCTTTGATGATTGAGTGTTTTGACTATAATGCCAACGGCAAACACAAACTTATTGGGTAAGAATTTTTCTGCTGTTTTTCATCTATTTATAATACCCATATATGATATATAACTGTATCTATATTTTGCTATCTACAGAGAAATCCGCACGTGCGTTGCAAATTTGGAGATACTTCACAATAACAAAAGGGGAGTGCATTTTCTTGCCGGCCATAAGGTAGTTTATCTGCATGTTCTGTAAAGTTTTCACACAGCTTGAAGTGGATTGCTGTGCTGAACTCGGGTTTGGCTTAATTATTCCTCTACAGACTCTGGAGGCACAGATCTTTGTGGATAGCTGTACTGAGAAACCAGTTTATCGTTTTTCTGACTACCTTGAGAACAACTTTCAGCTTGAGTTTATATTTGCAGTTGATTTAACAGGTAAACCGATTTTCCTTATTCAAAAAACTGTTCCAGTCTGGTTTGGTTTTTTGAAAATACTGACATTAGCTGTGATGTCTCATTTTTGGATTTTCTCTCGCTGCGCAGCTTCAAGTAGAGATTCCTCACATCAATTGGATGCCTATCCCCAGGTGAACTTACATCACTTGAGTCTGCTCCAGCAGAGTTTCACTTCGCTGTGTGTTTCAAAAACATGTACTTAGAAAAAGAAATACTGTGTTTGATGGCTTTCACACAGGTTATATCTGAAGTTGGAAAGTCCATTGGGTCATTAAATTTTGATAAACGCTTTCCTGCATGGGGTTTTGGTGGTGGAGTACAAATTGGCAATGTTATATCTCATTGTTTTAACCTAGATGAAAGTCTAGGTGAGACCGAGGTATGGCTCAACAGTTGCGTAGTGTTTGAATCACTCATTTCATGTTCTAGTTACATCTTTTGGAACAAATTAACTTTATTGGTACAATAGATAGTATTATTTATTCTTTTTCATTACCTTATTGAATTTGAAAAATGTTTTCTTTCAGGTTGAAGAAACCAAAGGCGTCTTATCTGCTTATCTTCATGCTCGAGAGAAGATCACTCTTGCTAGTCCTGCTAGCACTAGGTTTAGTGAAGTTATAACAAAAGCTGCAAAACATGCTTCTTCCAAGTCCTCATGTGATAAAACTAAATACTCCGTATTACTAATCATCACCGTAAGTAGATTAGACAGGATACTCTCAATCCACCTCTCTTGTCCTAATAACTTACTTAACTACTGGTGACCTGCTTTACTTTCCAGGCTGGTGTACATGCTGATATCAAGGAAACAAAAGATGCTTTGATAGAAGCCTCTGAATGTCCCTTATCAATTCTTATCATTGGTGTCAATGGAGCTGATTGTAAACAAATGGAGGTAACAATTTTAGACGTTTTTGGGTTGCTTCAGTTTTCTTATATAAATTATTTTTAACCAACTTTTGATCGTAGAGTAGTATCTAGTGCACTCTTTCAAACCAACTACTTCTTTTGTGCTTTAAATTACTGGAACAGACTCTAACCAAACTCAATATTCAGAAGTTTACCAAGCTCAATTCTGCAGCACAGCACAACACAGCACAAATGGGATTTTCACGGAATTTCATGATCTTCTGAGGTGTCTTTGGGCCTTCTAGGGGCATTAACGTGTCCTCCACAAAGATGCCACTGTAGATTAGTTTCTAGATTTCTGGTTAGGACCAGTGCAACATATCCGTAGTTTCTGCAGTAGCCCTATTCGCTTTCGATTATTCATCTTATACCACCTTAATTAAACACCTGGCTAAGTTAGTTATTGGATAACAAGTGGCTATATGGCAGTTTATTTGATGCCTCATTACATCATTTCAGATTTATCTCTCTTTCATATATGATTCAGTTGAGTCCTGGGAATTCAAGTTAACATCATTCTGTTTTTCTCTGAAAAATAGGTGTTCAAAGGTTTAACTAATTGGAAATATTACTCTTGGTCATTCTTATTAGTAAAATGCTTGGAAGTCATGCAATAGTGAACTGGAGTTCAGGCTTTGATTGTTTGCTTGTATTGTTGGGCAGATACTGGAAGCAGAACATAAGATTTTGCGGTTTGTGTCATGGTCGGAACTTCAGGGTGAGTATTCTTTCTTCATCCGTTTAGTTTATCTATAATGAAAGCTGATTCAGCAGTAAAATATAATTAGGTTCAAATAGTTTATCACAAATAACCAGCTTACCGAATAATTAGCAATAACATTTACTGGCACATATTACTTAATTTTATATCATTTTTTTCATCGTATTCTTATACCAATCTGCCTCAATGTTACATAAACTGGTGCTGTCCTATCCTATGTGCTTAGCGGTAACATCCGCTATTCCGAGATATTAATTAACCAAATTATCTAAGTGAAGCATATGTTTTCCGAGATTAAGTTGTTGCCGTCTTTTTCGTATGATTGTACCCACTATCACCCGCACATTGGTCGTTGTGTTTTTGGATAAAATGAGACTCAGACTCACAATCCGGCTAGGCATTAAGGACTCAGATCCCAGTTAAATTAACTTTTTTACCTATTATATTTTTATTTGTATACCGTCTTTGTCATGCTCATTGCTTATTTATCATGCTCGGTTGTCTGCCTTTTGGTATTCAATTAGGTGGGAAGGATATCGATATTAAGCAACTTTTTAGTAAACTTCCTGAGCAATTTTTGGAGTATATGAAAAGCAAAGGTATTAGGCCACGCTCAAATAAAAAGTGTTGAGAACTAAGGATGAGTTACCTTGCAGGTTGATGTAGGGAGGAATTTGATGGCTCAGATGCAATGTACATATGCCTTGCAAGCTAAGATGATACCAGTGAGTTCGAAACTTGTCAGCACGAAATCCCTTACTGATAAAGAAAACAGTTAAATTTAACCGATCAGGGGAATAAAATGTTTATAACTCCAAGAGATCTGCCGAAAGAAAAAGAAGAGTATGTCGTATTAGGATGTAATGATTGGTATACCTTCTGCCTCTGTGATCTCTATACTTTTTTTTTTTTTTGTGGGGTGGTGTGAGATTCTATGTTTAGTTAGGGGATGGCCAAAATGTATAGTCTGGTATGTTCTCTTTTTCTCTCCAAGAGATCTGCCAAAAGCAAAAAAAGAAGAGTATATCGTGTATTAGGGTGTAATGAGTGTATACCTTCGGCCTCTATGATCTTAATTTTTTTTTTTTCTGTGGGGTGGTGTGTGTTTAATTAGTGTATGACCCATTACTGTAACTTTCAAAAAGAAAAAAAAATGATCCATTAGTTTTTAACATTTGGCTGGTGCAGTTGTCAACTTGTGATTCTTAGGCTGTTTATTGAAATGCTATAAGTTCTCTCAACATCCTCATCGCTGTTATGGAAGTTCAATAAATTACGTGCGTTTTCGGAGCTTATTTGGAGTCATTTGGTGGCAACACCACCAATTAATAAAAGAAGCGTTTTCTGCATCTGAAATCACATATTTTGGAGTCTTTTGGTGGCAACAACACCGAAGTATTAAAGAGCCGGTCAATTAATTTAAAGGCTGATTTAGGGGCCGGAAAAATTACTAGGGAGACCGGACTAATAAGACAAAATAGAAACATTTTAGTGGTAATTAAAGTCACCCCATTTATTTGTATAATTAATCAGTATTAGTGATTTCGTCTGGTTTAGTCCATTCAAAGTCCAGCCGAAAAAAATGGAAAATAAAATCCACCATTAAAGATTCAAAGATTTCTCCAGAGTAGATGTGGATTCACAATCCAATCAAGACTAGATTTAAGGCTGTTCTCTATGGAGGTGAGAGAAATCATCCCTGCCCCTATGGAGTAAAACACTGGAGCGAGGAAAGCTATCTCGCTCAAATCTTTATTTTATTATTTGTTAAAAAAACAGGTCCACAAAATCTATTTTATTAATTTTTTAATATTTTTTAATAAAAAAAGGGACCCACAAATTCTGTTTTATTATTTTTAAATTCAAAAAAGTTAAATGCGATATAAAATCTCTAGCTTTATTTCCGACCGACATGTGGGTCCTCTTTTAATAGTAAAACTTGAGCGAGGAAAGCTATCTCGCTTTCCCTATTTGAGCGTTCTGGGTGTGGGGGAAGAGGGGAGTATAGGCGACGGTATTCTGTCGCTAGGCGAGTTTGGCATTGCGGTGAGTTTTATAAAAGTGATTTTCAGTTGTGCTGTGCTGTGCGTTGCTGTGCTGTGCTGTGAAAATAAAGCAGTAGGACGTTTGGTAAATTATAATGTAGAAAGTGCTGCCTGACTAACAAACTGTAAATTCTGTTTGGTAAATTGTAATGTAAAAGTGCTGATGATGTAGTTAATGACGGAAATAGACATGCTTTAATTTTTTTTTTAGAAAGATACAATATAATTATAATAAATTGTTTTTTTAATTCCAAAATATTTAAATAAATATAAATGGTGATTATCTTATTTTTAAAGAAAAAGAGTGAAAAAATTGAAATAGGGAATATA
>JAJJMA010023142.1:10448-20930 GCA_023529015.1 Papaver nudicaule
CATTGTACGGCTTGTCACGTACAATTCCGGATTCCTGAAGGGCTTTGATGAAGATTCTTATAGCTGTGCCGACATCTACTGTGGGTTTTCCAGGGTTTTCCCCTCGAATGGTTCTCCTCGTGGTGAGTCCTCAGTAACTCGGTGAATGTGGGCTATCATATAAAAGAGGGGTGGACGAAGTACCTTCTTGGTATAAGGGGTCCTCATTGACTCCCTTGGGTTCTGCAAGCGTGACTACTGCCTCCGCGATGCTGCTCTTTTGTACAAACCGCTCCATGAACTCCAGAGGAAGTGTCTCTTGGTTGTTGAAGATCCATGGGCGTCCCAGCACCATGTCGCTCTCGACGACTCCCTTAACAATGTGAAACTCCGACATGGTTGGGATTGTGGCGATTTCAACGGGAAGATCGATCCACCCGCAAGTGCGTACCTGGACCCCGTCAGGACCTTTGATGATGGTAGGGGCATGGACAGCTCTGCTGCGAGGGATGTTAGCAGCTCTGAGAGTCTTGACCAAGATGATGTTCACTGGAGATCCCGGGTCAATGAGTGTCTTCGAGAATTCAGCATGAGAGAGGCGGGCGGTTGTGAGAAGTCCCCAGCCTTGTCCTTCTGTTGGCTTCTCCTGCTTGGGCATTGTCTGTTCTTTGACTTCCTTGAAGGGTAGCGACAGTACCTTGGGCTTGCTACCTCTTCGGCTGTAGGAGGCTGTCGTATCGGAGGGAGTTCGATTGCTCCGTCCTGGATCCAGGTGTCTAGCAACTCTAGTACCTCCTCCATGGGAAATGGGTAGTCTGGTATATCTGGCCTGGCTTTTTGCCTCGGTATCTCCGGTTGTTGCGGCCCTCCTTGGTTCATATTCTTGCTCGAGGTCCCTGGAGCTGAATTAGTACGTTTTGGATGTGTCACTTCCGTGACGGGGCCTTTCCTCTTCCCTCCTTCACTGATAGCGCCCATGGATGGCAAGTTGTTGTTTTATTGCTTGTTGATTAGCCTCCTATCGCCGCGAGTGACACGGGTCTCTTCGCTCCTAAGGGGTTTGGTCCTTTATAACAGGGCGGGTGCAGTGGTGGCGGACCTCTTCGCAGCTTCATGGAGTTCGAAGAAGGTCTGAAAGCGGAGGTTCTCCAAGAGGGCTCGGTATACGGGAATCATTCCGTTGATGCAGAGTTCCACCAACTGTTGTTCCGTGACGTTCGGGTCGTGGCAGTCAAGGGCTTGGATTCTGAATCTCTTGACGTAGTCGTTCGGGTGCTCGCTAGGTCTCTGGAACATTCTGCCGAGATCGGATAGTGTTATCTGCTCAGACACGAAGAAGTACTTACGGTAGAACGCACTCACCATCTCGCCCCAGGTCCCAATACTGTTCGGAGCAAGATTATTGTACCAGGTATAGGCTCTTTCAGTGAGAGACTTCGAGAATTCTTTGAGTCTCAAGACATGGTTGTACTCGTGTTCCCCCAAGGACTCCAGAAATCGCGAGATGTGCTCGCGTGCATTCCCAATTCCGTCATACAAGGAGAACATGGGAGATATATATCCTTTGGGGAGGGCAATCCTCTGGACCTCGTGCGGGTACGGTGGCTGGTGTTGGTGGATAGGTGGCGCCATATATCTTTCTCGACTTCGTAGCAGCTTCTCCAAGTCGTCTGCCGTGACATAGCGGGATGGTTTTCCTTCTCTTTGGCGAGACTCTTCTGGGAAAGAAGGCGCTTCGTCATCTCGGATGTGGATAACGGTCGAGCGGGCACCTGTAGTAGCAGCGTCAGGGGTCTCCTTGACTGGTGAACTTGACAGCTTCGAGGTTAGAGTTTTGAGACAATCCAGGATTCCTAGCTGAGTGTCGAACATCTTGTCTTGACTTTCTGCGAGGACGTCTTGTCGTCCGGCTAACTCCTCCATGGTTAATGCTCCCGATACCCCTTTTCCTTTTTCGGCGGTAGTGTTGACCTTAGCTGTGGAGGAAGGGTTCTTGCCAGAAGTGTGGGTTGGAGCATTAGAAGTCACTGGGGTGATGGGAATACAGAGATAATAGGTGTTGAAGAGGGATTATCTTGGGTAACAGATATATTGGGCGTGTTGCCGGATGCATGTGGGTTGGTAGGTGCTGCATTAGAGGCTACATCACCGTCAGTTAAAGAGTTGGGGTTTTTGGTATCTGATCCCGACCTAAGTTCAACCATCTTCGAGAAACTTTTCTGGAACCGAGAGAATGATCTCCCACTGTGGTCGCCAACTGTTTTTACCTGGAAAAACAATGCACCGTCTCTGGGTACTTTCGTAGTGTTCGAGATCAAAGTCGAACAAGACGAGCCTAAACCAAGTCAATGGTCGTTCACGTCTTGCTTAGGTCACAGAGAGGATAAAGGTTGATCTAGGGAGGGAAACAACGAAGAAACTTGAGATCAGGTTGAGGATGTGTTTTGGGTGTAAGAGTTCAAGATTTCCGTCGTGAGAGTGACTGGAAATCTCCAAGGCTAGAAGTGTGTTAGGTTGCTCAGGAGTGTTTACTTCTGAAGCTCTGGTTTATTCAGGTGTTCTGAATATCTGGTTGTTTTCTGGAAGATCTTCTTGCCTTAGAAGATAGAGGAGGCCTCTATTTATAGTTTTGAACTCACCCTGATCCCTCGACAGAGAAGGTGGAAGTCGTGGAAGAGTGTTGGAGTGGAGGACATGGGTTGGTTTCCGTAACTGCCTGAGTTGTGTAGAACATGTCCACTCGCGCCATCTTCTCGTAACTGTCCACTATCTCTATCAGTTTCTTTCAACTGTCGTAGACCGCCAGACCAATACCCCTAAAGTTATCCCCCCGTGTGATGTTTTGATGTCTCGAGTGATACGCAGATATTGCGTAGTTGAGTTGAATTGAGTCTGAGTAGAGTCGTATGACCAATTGTCATGACTAATGTGAGTGTGGTGCCTCCAGGACACGAGTATAGGAGTGGCCTTGGCTATTGGCCAAGGCCAGGAGTTCATAGCGCCATTGGCTTGTGGCGCTATAGCCCAAGGTGCTACGGCCTTGGCCTTTGGCCAAGGCCAACCTCCGAAGCGCTTTAGCGTTAACCCGTTACTCATGGCGCCACGGCCTTGGCCTTTGGCCGAGGCTAGTTTCTCGTGAACTCATGGTGGCTCATGGTTCGAGGTGCCATGTTATATGGCGCTATGACTTTGGCATTTGACCAAGGTCAACTTTGTTGCAGATGGTGCGTGCTGGCTATGCCTTGGTTATGATGTGCGTGTTTACGCTACAACATACTTGAAGTCATGGCGTGTTTATCCATGGTATGTAAGACCATACTGAGTTTGGGATGAGGTCTGTTTAAGCCTGTTTAGGCTGTTGTATGCTTCTCAGGGAGTTCTGGACAGGCCTAGAACTTCGATATTCCTGAGGTTTTCATTAAGACTCGAATATTGAGTCGCATAAAGAGGAAATCCATGAGGATACATCTCTGTTAACTCTTCACCGTGTACCATATAGTGATCTGGTTCTGATGCCGAGGAATTCGAGGCGATGCCAACATGAAGCAGATTAATGGGTTTAATGTGTTGGTGAGATTATCAATACTGCACTATGATATCATCCTCTCCACCTGGGGTTATAAGAGAGAACTCATAGAGAGTTTATTCAGCTCGTAGAACGGGTTGCATTCTGAGCTATGGAGATGTGCCTGAATAGGCCATTGCCTCTAGGTTAGGCATGTTTAGATAGTGTTTTTACAATCTTGTCCCTCTCTTATTTTTCACCATCTACGAGTCTTTTCCTTCCAGGGTGAATGCGGGTGCCGAGGATAGATCCGAAGATGTTTCTTCGGGTTACCGTAGTGATGATGGTGTCGTCGCCCAGAGTTGCTTGCCTGCCCCTGTAGTCCCCGCTGTTCAAGCTTCTATAGTTGTGGATATTACTGATGACGCTGATGTGAAGGATAGCCAATACCCTGAGTTTTCTTCTGCTAATGAAACACAAGTTAACCTGAAAGGTGCTGCTAAGCTTTTTTTCTGTTCTGCCGAGGCTTGCATTCCTTCTTCGTCTGGTCTCCTTGAGTCGGTGATGAGATCTGCTACCCAAGTGTCCCCCTTGTCTTTTGTTGTTGTAAAGCCCGTGGACTGGTCTCCGTTTTTCTTGAAAGATCCTGATCCCCCTTTGGATTCACAAGTGGTCGTCTTTGATGATCGAGTGTCAGAGTTGCGGTCTGAACTTAACGTCGTTACGCTATTGATAGATGAATATAGACGTGTCTCCGATGAATCGAGAGCTCGAGAAGAAGCTACTGCCGCCGAAAATGCTCTTTTGAGAACTCAACTTCGTGACTTTGATGCGAGGGTAGCCGCTGTTGTTGCTTCCCAAACTGAAGGGTTGAGTCTTACCTATGCTCGTTCTGCTGCGATAACTGTTAACGAAGCTTTTGCCGAGGCCGAGTGCCATTTCCTTGGTATTGCTTTCCCGAGGATGGATGTCCCTTAGTCGTTGTTTTATACGGAAGAAATTATTCGAAATTCCCTGCTTCCACCTGTATTTTGACCTGTTGGGTGAATTCCTGGCCATTTCTTGCCCCTTGAACTCGTTTTCTTTTTTGTATTTTGTTGTCTCCTTTTGTAACTGGATGTAACCGAAAGGTAATATTGTTGATCATGAGATCTTCTCCTTATTGTCTACTATTTCAGGCATTTCAACCTTCTTGGGTTAAGCATTATCTTTCAACCATCCTTGGCCAGGGGATGATTTAGGACATTAACCCTGGAAAAATACTTTCCCGCTAGAGGCGACGTGTGAGTATCTCTATCATTGGGATTCTTACTTTTTGCCTCATACCTATACATGAGGATCCTAGACATGACCTGTGATCAGCAGGTATGCTCCTGTCATGGCAATTGTTCTGTTGCGCTTAGGTTGCTGGCAATTGTTCTGTTGCGCTTACATCATTGTTACTTTGATACTTGTCACTTTCCGAGAAAAACAATTTATTAATATACTGCGTCGTGGCGTCCTTCGTGAGAAAGTAACACAAGATAGATGGTGGAACTTCAAACTAGTAAATCCTACTCCTTCTTTCCCCTAGGGGTAGTACTGTTTAAGGTATCGTACATTCCATGGGTGTTGTAAAGTATCTCCTTGCATGTTTCTGAGATAATACGAGCCTTTCCCTGCAATATCTTCGATGACATATGGTCCTTCCCATATGGGGGCTAGTTTGCCCCATTTAGTCTTCTTTTGGTATGGTGGTATTTGTCTCATTACGAATTCTCCCATTGTGAAGTTTCGAAGAATTACCTTTTTGTTGTACTCCTTGGCAATCCTCCGTTGATAGTTTTCCATTCTTTGGAGTACAGTTTCTCTTCGTCCTTCTAGATCATCTAATTTTTCGTAGATTAGATCCGTGGTTAGATTTTTCTCCCAGGCTTCAGTCTTCGTCGTTGGGATGATAACTTCGGTAGGGATTACAGCTTCGGTTCCATACGTTAGCATGAATGGTGTTTCTCCCGTAGATTCTTTTCGAGTTGTTCGGTACGCCCATAGGACATTGTGCAATTGCTCACACCATTTCCTTTTGTAATTGTCGAGTTTCTTCTTCAGAATCAGAGCTATGGTTTTGTTTGTGGACTCCGCCTAACCGTTGCTTTGTGGGTATGTTGGCGTTGACTTGATCTTCTGGATTTTGTAAGCGTCGAACAACATGTCGATGTTCTTTCCGCTAAGTTTAGCTCCGTTGTCTGATACGATGGCCGTCGGGATCCTGAACCTGCAAATGATGTGTTCAAACAGAAACTTGAATACGTCTCGATCTCTGATGTGAGCGAGGGGTGCAGCCTCCACCCACTTAGTGAAGTAGTCGGTGGCAACTATTAGGAACCTTCGGTTGCCGGATCTTTCTACCAATGGACCCACTATGTTGACTCCCCACTTCGCGAATGGCCAGGGACTCAACACCGCATTCAGCTCTGTTGCTGGTACTTTGAATTTTCTTGCAAACTGCTGGCAGGCAATACATCTTCTCGCCATCTCCAACGCATCTCTATTCATGCTCGGCCAGTAGTATCCTTGTAGTCGAGCTTTCTGCGCCAGGGATCTCATACCGCTGTGGTTACCCACGTCTCCATGTGTATGTCTTTCAAAATGTGTAATCCCTCTTCCTTCGTGATGCATCTGAGCAATGGTCTTAGGAACGTATATTTGTAGAGGATGCCTTCCCGGAGGTGATATCTTGCCGCTCTTGAGATGATCTTCCTGGCGTACTTGGAGTCTTCGGGCAATATTTCGTTGCTTAAGTATTGATGTAGGGGTACTCTCCAATCGTCCTCTATCTTGTTGCCTTATGTGTTTGGTGGGCTGGATACTCCTTCCATGTCCATGGCTTCTTCTCCCGTGGTTACAGTATTCACCGATGGTTCATACACTCTTCCCACCTTGATGGATGTGACACTGGGATCTTATAGCATAGATGCATGATATATATGCCAACGCGTCTGCATGTCTATTGTGCTTCCTTGTTATGTGCCTGTAGGTTACCTTTTCAATCTTCGCTGTGAGTTCTTGCACCAACTTCAAGTATGCGGCGAAGCATAAATCCAGAGTTTGGTATTGGAGTTCGATTTGCCTGATGACGAGTTGTGAGCCGCTTGTAATCCTGACGTCCGTGATACCTAACTCGATTATCAGTGGTAGTGCGTGGATCACTGCTTCGTACTCAACGATGTTGTTCGTGTACTCTCCAAATTCTAACCTGAATGCATGTATGATCTTGTCTCCTGCCGGGGTTGTTATTACGATTCCTATCCCTGCTCCTTATTTGTAGGAAGATCCATCCACGAAAACTTCCCATCTTCGAGAGTTGACTGGTTCCAGCAGATCATCAGGATCTTCTTTGTCTTCCTCGGCTCCCGGTATGTCATTTATCTCTTCTTCGTCTTCGAGGGGTAAGTCCGCCAAGAAGTCTGCTAACACCTGCAATTTCTCCGCCGTTCGAGGTTCAAATATGATTTTGAACTGTGTCACCTGTGCATTCCATTTGGTTATACGTCCTACTCTGTCTGATTTTTGGAGGACTTGGCCAATTGGTGCCTTCGTCAGTACTCTCACCGTATGCGCGTTGAAATATTCGCAGCTTTTGTGTTGCAACACAAGTACTAGGATGATCTGCTTTATCTTCGTGTAGTTTCTTTCAGCTTGGTACAGAGTTTTGCTGATGTACTAGATGGGTATCTCTCCCTTCTTGTTTGTCCGAACTGGGACCGCGCTTGTGGGGGCATAATTCGGACGAGCCACATGTTATCATCCTAGAAGAAGAGCAAGACAACACCCTATGTACGCGAAGAGAGTCGAAGACTAATACTACGAACAATGGACCACCATCCGAAGATGTTGCCTCGATCCACCAATCCCTCCGAAGTAGCTACCCGGTTCGAGACCAAAGCCTCCCCGAAGTGAAGATCGAGCCCGAGGAAAAAAGGCCTTCGAAGAGATAAACCGACTTACACTCGCTACATGAAAGAAGGCGAAGCGCACCGAAGACCTACTTTACTTGGTAGCTAGATAATGGCACTTGTGTAATTATCATGGAAATTTCCTCTATATAAAGGAAACATCTCCTAGGAGAGAAAGGGGCTTCTTCTCTTTTGGCTCTCTCTCTCTCTCTTCATCTTCTCAAACTAGATCTAGATCTAGAAGTTTTCTCCAATGGAGTTTCATGTAAACAAATTCATGGAAGATAATAAATTGGTGAAGGTTTATACTTGTTATTCAAAGATCTAATGGATGTTAGGTGTGAAGTACTTATGCAGATTTTACACCCGCACAGTTTGGCGCTAGAAACAGGGATGATTAAAATAACTTAGGGTTTGCCTGTGCCTTAAATGGTCGAAAAATGAAGATCTAGTAATTCTGGTAGCAGTTCCGGTGTATGTAGTAATAACCGATGAGTTCAGTAGTAGATATAAGTTTTTCAGGGGTATTTTTCGAGAAACCAACAAATTTCAGACAACATCACAGACCGAGAAGGGGAGGAGAAAATCAAACCGCTGTGAACTCAGACGCGTAAACAAGCTTAAACACAATCACACAGGAGTCCTCATGAGCAAACAGCTCAAAATGAATAAATCTTCTTCCTATCTCTTTCTGGTTATTCTTAAATATTTAGATCTGGGAGTTCTTGGAAAACAAAATGGGGTTTTATAAAACCAAAAATGGGTTTTCATAAAAACAAAAATGGGTTTTCAATATTCATATTCATGTCTAAAAAGAATTTTGGTTATAAATTTTCAATTAGTAGATCTGATCCTGGAAACCCATCTAAGTTTTCCCGATAAACACCATGATTTTGGTCCTAATTTGGGGATTTTTATCTAAGCAAAAACAAACAGAATCTGTGAAAAATAAATTCTCTTTTCTTCTCACCAATTGAGCCTGTTGTTTGTAGCACAAAGGTAAATTGAGATCTCTCAAACTCATACTACTAACGGCGAATGGAAATTCATCCAAGTTCTCTAATCAAAGTTAACATAATTTGGGGTCAACGTTTTTTCTTCGATGCTGGAATTCACAAGGGGTCGCCATCCATCAACCTCGGTTAAAATCAAAATCAAGCAGCAGATTGAGACGCCATGCCATAAGCTGCAGCATAATAACTCATCTCGGGAGGAAACATTAAAGGACAGTAAAACTCGTTGTACAAACAATTCCACTCGATAAAGAAAGCAAACCAAAGTTATCTCAACATTAATCATCTAGGAGAGGCATGCTGGCATCACAGAAACAAGCTCACCAAACTTACCTTCGGTGGCTCTATACAACCTCGGGATGGAGCTAGGTGAACATTAGAAGAAAACAAGTTAAACTCACAGCTATGGAGCCAGAGAAATGCACATAATCTATTCGTAAAAATGCCTGAACCAGACTGATAGTGGAGCTCATTGGGAGGACATGGATTATCTCGGGAGAAGCTTTGAGGAAATATCAAAATCAACCTTGATGACCAGCTCATACTCGATGACCAACACCCAACTTTGACGCCCAACAGCTTCGATGGCACCTTCGACTTCATTGAGGCAACTTCAAATGACCGTGACTTCACTCCTTCGATGTCCATGCTTACTCAGCTCCGGCTCCGAAAGTTTCTTCGAAATACATCAGTCTATAATGAAGAAAGCAGCAGAAAACAGAACTATCTCTCGAAGGCCAATATGTACCAGCAAGAGGGAGACTACCAGTACAAATTGAAGCAGTTATCTTAGCATCCCGAAGGCAACATTCTAGGAGCAGTTTATTTCCAACCTTTTCGATGAGTAATCTCGGAGGCATCCTTGCCTGATGAAAATACACAGCTCATCCTCGTTGTATTTAAACTTCGATGACCATTCCTACTCAACCTTGATGAAAAATTGATGACAGATCGATGGCAGTTCGATGACTCAACTTCGAAGATCTAATCCAATCTCGACGACTAAACATTAGCGGCTAACTTTCGACCACCAGCAGCTTCGATATCTTACTTTGATCACCAGGTTCCACTTCAAAGGCAACCATTGGCAGATTCAATGATACCATTTCAAGAATCAAATGCCATCTCTTCAAAGCTTCACAGCAATATCTTCAATAACACAAGAGTAGTTCAAATAGTTTCGATGACGTCCAACAACCTCGGAGCAGTAATTTCTGCCAGCTACAATCATCTTGGAAACCAGACAACAGCCTTCATCGAAGTACATGCTGCAGACAGGTTACCTCTCGAGGATTAGTGTGTATCAATATTAGTCCGAAGGAGCATCGAAGCAATATTCTTGAGACGATACAACATTTAGTTTGTTAAAGACATAGCATCTCAATCAAACCACGAACCATCTTTGATTACCAACTTCGACCACCATCTTTGATCACCAACTTCAATGGCTACCTACTCACATCGGACGACTCACCTGCGATGGATCTGTGTAATAAGCTTCGATATCAACCCACCCCTTTTCTTCTACGTCAACTTCGACAAACAGACTTCGCCATTCTTTCGATCACCAACAGCATCAAAGCAACCCATTTAATCAAGGTCAGCCAATCACGGAGCGCGCAGCACCTGAACCTTGAACAAAATATAAGTCAACTCAATCAGTAACCTCGGAGTATCAAACGGCAATATCTCTTCCAAGTTTTGAAACAATATTCTCGACGATACAATGATTAAACTGCTTAAAGCATACTTCAACATTCTTACTTCAACCTCCCACTTCGATCACCAACTTTGGTATCCGCACTCCGAATGTCAACTTCGTGCCCTCTTCGAGGATACCATAACAGCCAACCTCGATGACAACTTTGTGCTCTCTCCGAGGATACAGTAACAACCAACTTCGATGACAGCTTCGTTCTTTTACCGAAGACACAACAGTAACTAAATCTACTCACCTTCGGATACCGAATTCGATCATCAACTTCGGACTTCAACTTCGGACATCAAATTCGATCATCAACAGTCCTTTTGAATCAGTTCAAGACACTTT
>JAJJMA010023145.1:0-18556 GCA_023529015.1 Papaver nudicaule
TGGAGAGAATTTTTTCATACTTAAAGAAAATAACAAATGAAGAAAGACCAAAACTTAGGCTGGTAAACAAAGAGGAATAAAGGGAAAAGTATGATGGGTGTGATGAGGGTTAATACTAGCGGAGAAGTTGTGGTATTTATAATGAATTTTATGGAGTGTGGGCATTGATTGACAACTCGTTTGCCTATCTTTGGAGGAAAATTGTATATTTTAAAATTTTAAAATTGTAGGGAATCTGTAGTTTGAAAGAAAACTCGTTTGCTTCACTATCCATGCTTGTACGAAGGGGAATCTTGATATTGAATGACAACTCGTCAGCTTCACTATCCCATGCTGAAATGAAAGAGAATATTGACATTGAATAACAACTCGTTTGCTTCACTATCCCATGCCGAAATGAAATGGACAGGGTGTTAGTCCATGGAGAGTTGGGAGGAGTTGAGTGTATTTCAGTTTGTACCCGTTAGTCGTGGGGGAGTTTGAGGGAGTCTCTCAAAATCCCCATTAGTCGTAGGAGAGTTTAGAAGAGTCTCCCAAACTCCCTAGAAAACCCTGTTAGTCGTGGGGGAGTTTGAAAAAAACTCTTGAACTCCTTGTTAGTCGTAAAACCCTAGAGTTCTAGGGAGTTGCTTTTTTGGGGGAGTTTTGGGGAGTCTGGTGAGTATTTTAGCCTACGTACAAATCTCTCAAAAGATTAGAGAGTTTGGGAGAGAGTTTGGTCAGAGTGAAAAGTAGGCAGAGAAGAAGGAAACGCTTCAGCTTTCAGCCAGGTATGTGTGGTTTTTCATTGATCTATCTATTGTTATTGATCTCTAGTTTGTTTTGTTGGTTTGATGATCTTTGATCTTGTTTTGTTAGTTTAATCTTGTTTTGTTGGTTTGATTACACTTTTAGGATAGTATAAGGTCTTGAGTTTCCAATCCAGTAGATTCTCTAATCACTAGTACACAAATGATCATTTAAGACGGTTTTGTACAGTGTCCGTATGTATTCAGACACTTCCAAAAAAAATGGCCGGAGCGTGTCGAGTGTTGACGTGTTTTATATCCCTTATCGCTACTCTGGCTTAAGAGTGTCAGTATAAGGATTAACGGACATGGCCTTCCCAACCACCCGTCGCACAGTGATGGAAAATTTTCCCAATTCTAGTGGCAATACGGGTCTCATTAGACACTTGTAATCACTCAAACCGTCGTAAGATCATCTAAAACACGCAATAATATCATTCTGAGTGTCCGTTGTATACCTTTCAGACTCCAGAAGTATTTTGAACCGTCGTAAAGATCATCTAAAACACGCAATAATATCATTCTTAGTGTCTGTTGTATACCTTTCAGACTCCAGAAGTATTTTGAACCGTCGTAAAGGTCATTTAAAACACGCGAAAATATCATTCTGAGTGTCCGTTGTTTACCTTTCAGACTCCTGGTACCATTCGAACCGTCGTAAAAATCGTTCATGGACACGCAAAATATAATTACAAGTGTCTATTCTATACACTTTCAGACTCTTAGGATAATTTGAACCGTCGTAAAACATCATATAAAAGACGCAAATATTAGTCCGAAGTGTCTATTCGATACCTTTCAGTCTCTTGGTATCCATTTGGACCGTCGTAAAATTCATATAAACGACGCAACATATTAGTCCCAAGTGTCTGTTCTGTACCTTTCAGACTCTTGGCGTCAGTAATACCGCGGCTGCATATTGATAACAGACACGCGAATGCAATATCCGAAGCAGGGTTCCACCGTACGATGTCAATAAACTGTTCTCTGATGATGGAACATCAGCCGTCCAGATACAAGCATTCTCAGCCGTCAGAAAAGATGCATTTTGCACCGTCCACGTGGTATTATCTGAGTCGTTAATTTCCTGGAAATATTTCGGATCTGGAGCCATACACGTGTCGCTAGATCTGCGGGAGATGATGGAATTTTAGCCGTTTAGATTGATACCACTGTAGCCATCCACGTGGCTGGGTAAACGGTTTTTTTGCCAGCTCCCGGGTCGGGTGATAAGAATGGTTATTTACCGACACCAGCCGACCCGGACGGGTCATCCAGGAGAATATTCATGCAATTAAATTTAATCTGGAAATTCATATTATTAATAATTTTTGTTAGTTTACTCTAGGAGTTTGCAAAAGAAAATATTACAGACCATGCATTTGTCATCTTAAACACTAGTTCTTTAGTTTTTTGGATGGAGACTCCAAATGATGTTCTCCCGGTAGTGGTAGCATCCTTGCTACGTTCCTCCTATTCTTTGGTTTGCCGTCTGGAGTTGAATATCCCCTGCGAGCCCTAACAGACCTTTTCTTCTGTTGTGTTATCTCCATTGGATGTTTGAAACCTGCTATACGACTGTCTTCATGTTGACAGGCGCGACAGGCTTTTGATTGCTCCACATCCTGTGACTCATTCAGTAATTCCTGCGTCGAAGACAAGATATTATCGGCTCCTGGTCTCATCAGAGAAACTTCAGCTGTTTGCGTCTCAGGCATTACATCCAAAGAGACCCACTCTCTTGGCCAAGCAATGGCTTTTCCAAGTGCCTTCTCTAATATTTTAATACTTCCAGTCCGTACGGGTAAACGGTAGGTAGGCATTAATACTTCATCAATGAGGACTATGTGGCAATAAACATCTTCATTTGTTGCAGGTAACACCTTTTTTCTCAGTAATTTGAATGCTCTACCTCGAGCAACAACATTTGGGTTGGAACCTGACACTCCTGACCAGATCTTGCATTTTACACCCTGCGGAAATATGTGCAATATATAGGAACATCAACAATATTTATTCAAGTAACTGTACAAACAAAAAAAAAAAAACTTACCCCCATCTTTGGCGCGGATTGAGATTCAGTACTCTGAGATTCCAACTGTGAAGCTTGTGTCTTTGTTGTCTCCTTGCTCTGCCCAGATTGAGACTCCTTTCTCTGAGATCCCCTTCCAGTTGGTAGAACATTTGCTCTTTTTATCTCCTTGATTTGCCCGGATTCAAATTCTTTTCTCTGAGATACCTTTGCATCAATATAGTAGTACGCGGTAAGTAATTTTCATGCAACATATATTCCGGAACCAAAATGGAATCCATCAGTCATGACTCAAGTGAAAACACAAATAAAATTATTTTCCCTCGACAAACGAGCCAAGCAACTAACCTTGGTACTGAAGATTATATGAGATTTTGGCCAGTCGACGAAAGCGCCAGTCGCTTCTCCCAGATTATCACAACCCATATCGGCTATGGGTAAACTGAGTTTCTCCTCTAACACTTCATCAACCTGCACTAAATTGCAAACAATCTTCCGCTCTTTTCCCCCACGAACCTGGTCCTGAACAGTTTGCACAGTTTCCCTTTCGATATAAGCCACACCTCTAGCAACAATTTTTTCCTTTTCTTCAGAATAAAGGCTGCATGGTATACCCTGCAGATATACATGGCATATGAATAACATAAGAGAAAATACCAAAACAAAAAAAGATTAAAATGACTGGAAAAGAGAACATATATTAACTCTTCCAAATATGCCACTCTCAAATCCCTGATCTGGTACAAAAGATCTTCCTGTTTTCTTTATTTGTGTACGTTCCCCAGTTTTCTTGAATGATTTTCCTGCTGGTATTGTCCTCTCAAGATGTGGATTTAAACGCTCCCCAGTATTGCATCGATCGGAACTGTTGCTCTGAGCTGGAGATCCTTGTGAGAAGGATGGGAGACTTGCAGTATTATGCAGTACAGTAACCACAGCCCTCAGGCAAGTAATTACTTCAGTCAGTATACCAGCCATTAATCCTGCCTGCACTGCTACTTCCATTTCCCCAACTTCTTGATCCTGAAATGGTTTCGCTTTGATCTAGTAATTATGAAAAACATGTAAGGATGTACGGAAATACAGATAACGATACGTAGGAGCGACCATGTGGATGAAGGTCCTACATCCCTTTGATCATCCCGGTAACAAGAGAAAATGTCGAGTAAACTAAGACTAAGGTTAAACACCAACAAATTTATCCATCGTTATTTTGCAATTTATCTGCGTAGAATTATCCCCCGAATCTACTAAAGTTCCCAAGTTATTAGGTAAGAGTACAAAACCCATTGGGACTGCATATATGAGACACAACTCTCCATTACTTGCAGACGGCTTAGCATGGAAAATAAACCCGAAGATCAATTGACCAGCCAGGGTTGACGATGCCAGATATATAGAGCGGTGTATAATAAGACAGTGGACTTACTAACCGGCGAAACAAGAAAAAAGAATAAAAAGTAAACCCAGGTTGACAGCAATCCATGACTAAACAAGTGAAACAACTCTTGAATACTAACATCTGATTATATGGTATCAAAAAAACAAAGCTTCTATGGCAATATATGTTGAAGAATGGAGTCTAAAGATTTTTAGTGCATTATGGGAAATCTGGAAGCAGAGATGCACATGTGTCAGATGAAGCCTAATGTTACTGAGACAATAAGAAGAATACAACTTTCAAATGAGATGAACAGTATATCCTTTTCAGTTTAATCTATCAAAAAAAATTTGCATAAAAGAAATCTAAAAAACACACACACTTACACACACACACACACAAAGATATAGTAACATCGTTTGTATTCAATCGTGAATAGGTTGCAGAAACAATACCATATGCCCTATTCCCATCGGTCCTGCCTTTCTAGACACTTAACCCTAGAACATCATTTTGATACACCAACCCTTATTGAAAACAGCCTATGATTATCAGATCTCTTCAAAGCAAAAAAAAAAAAATAAAAAAAATAAACGGGTTCTTTCCTTCAAAAGATATTAAAAGCAACAGCATGCATAATACAAAATGAGATAAAGAGATTATACCAGTATAAGAACCAGCCAGAGAAGAGATGAATCCCTGTGAAGAAAACGAGTTAGGAGTAGACTTATGGTTTGAGAAAAAGATAAATCTAGTTTTAATATCAGTTTTAATAACCGAATGGAGAATAAAGTAAAACTTAACTTTAAAATGGAGCCAAAACAGGGCGGGAATCATCCCGCTCTCAGAATTTTCGTTTGATTTTCATACCGCCAAAAAGAAAATTTGATTAAAATTTGGGGTGATTTTGATCTTCCGAGAAAGTTTCAAGATCTCGTGTAACCAATATGGTTAGTTTCCGCAAATAATTTAGAGAGAATATTGGGTGGTTATCTCCATTAAATTTGGGGAATTTGTTTCCCAGCATATTGATATACACTTCCCTAATATTTCTAACAATTTTCACTAAATTTTGGCAACAAATTAGGAGGATCCATAGGAATTTTGAATTTTTGGTTTGTAACCGCAAGACACCAAAAAAAAAAAAAAAAAAAAACTGCAAGATATATGAAATGCAGAGACACATAGACAGGGCCCAATACTCATGAAGGCGAACATGTCAAACATTTTGGGCCAGAATCATGCAAGCCCAAGTAGTTGCTGAAAGTCGCAAAAGGGAGCCATCATAGAGGTTTGTGAAATGCGAGAGTTTTAGGGGGAAAGAGCTGTCAAACGGTCCATCGGAGTTTAACAGTTCAACTTGGTCGTGTTATCCTGAATCACTTGATCCGTGTCCATCGTAGTGTGTTAATGCAGAAGGTCGTCTCACTCAGTACAGAAGTTATAATTTGATCAAGGTTCTTCAGACAAGCATTGGAAGATTTCAAGCAACTCCAAGCATCGCTAGAAGTTGGTTTTCACTTTCAACTCCACAAATCCACCACTGAAGTGTGTTTCTCTAAACACATTAGATACTTCGGAGCGCCTATGGAGCTACCTCCAACTCCCGCACACCAGACTACAAGGATACTGACATGCCAACCGATGCAAAGAACTAGAGAATGCTATTTATATATGTGATACCTCTGTAACCATCCACGTGGCTGGGTAAACGGTTTTTTGCCAGCTCCCGGGTCGGGTGATAAGAATGGTTATTTACCGACAGCAGCCGACCCGGACGGGTCATCCAGGGGAATATTCATAATCTGGAAATTCATCTTATTAATAATTATTGTTTGTTTAACTCGGCTCTAGGAGTTTGCAAAAGAAAATATTACAGACCATGCATTTGTCATCTAAAAACATTATTTCTTTAGTTTTTTGGATGGAGACTCCAAATGTTGTTCAGCAGTTGCTTGTGATAGCGCCCTAGCGACGTTCCTCGTATTCTTTGGTTTGCCGTCTGGAGTTACATATACCCTGCGAGCCCTAGGCTTAGAAATCGCTTTCAAATTCGGTATAGTGTTATGTTGTGTTCTCTCCCTTGACGGTTTATTACCTGCTGTTTGACTGACTTCATGTTGTTTAGCTTTTGGTTCCTCCACTACTTGCGAGTCTTCCAGTACTATCTCCGTCGAAGACATGAGTTGCGTCCCAGAAACTCCACCGTTCACTGCCGTTACAACTTTGGCTGACGACTCTTCAGGCGTTTTAACATGGGATGATTGCTTCTCATTCCTGCTGATCTGTACCAGCATATGCAGCGTAACATTCAGGATTCTAAAATAACAAAAACTAATTTACGTAAAAATCATGTTCCATAGCAACTTACATCCATAGAGACATGCCTCACTGGACAAGCAATGGTTTTTCCAAGAGCATCCTCTAAATTTTCAATACTTCCATTTCGCACCGGTAAAACGTAAGTAGGCATTAAAATTTCTTCAATGACGACATTGTGGCAAGGAACTTCGTCACCGTTGGCACGTAATGTAGTTTTTCCCATTGTTCTAAATGCTCTACCTCTAGCAACGAGGATTGCCCCAGTACCCGACTCTCCTAAATGGACATTGCATTTTATACCCTGCAGAAATGTACGCCATATGAACATCAACAGTAATATACTCAAGTGACTGTATATATAGAAAAAAAAACTTACCCCTATATATTTCGCGGATTGAGATTCACTAGTCTGAGAACCCGATTTTTGATATTGTACCATTGCTTTCTCCTTGTTTTTCTTTAACTCCATTCCCTGAGAAACCAACAGTTGATCCTGTGCCTTTGTTGTCTCTTTGTGCTGCCCAGACTGAGACTTCTTTCTCCCAGAACCCAACTGTTGATCCCGTGGCTCTGGTTTGTCCTTGTGTTTCATTGATTGAGACTCCGTTGTCTGAGAACCCGGTCGTTGTTCATGTGCCTTCACTAACTCATTGTGCTTCCCAGATTGAGACTCCTTTCTCCCAGAACCCAACTGTTGATCCTGTGCCTCTGGTTTGTCCTTGTTTTTCCTTGGTTGAGACTCCGTTATCTGAGAACCCGGCCGTTGTTCATGTGCCTTCACCATCTCCCAGTGCTGCCCATATTGAGACTCCTTTCTCTTCATGTTTTGCTCAGGTTGAGATTTCTTTCTCTTCTTCTCAGATCTTGATTTAGTTGTCTGCATCAATACAGTAATACATAGTATGTAATATTCTTGCAAGATCTACTCCCGAACCTAACTGGAATCCATTGGTCATGTGAAGACAGATAACAAAAGAAATCCACGACAAACAAGCCATACAGTAATACATAGTATGTAATATTCTTGCAAGATATATTCCCGAACCTAACTGGAATCCATTGGTCATGTGAAGACAGATAAAAAATAGAAATCCACGACAAACAAGGCAAGCAACTAACATTAGTTCTGATGATTATTTGAGCTTTTGGCCAGTCGATGAAAGCGCCCTTCGCTTCTCCCAGATTATCACAACCGTTATCGGGTATGGGTAAACTGAGTTCATCATCTAACACTTCATTAACCTGCACTAAATAGCAATTAATCTTCTGCGCCATTCCCCCACCATCCTGAACAGTTTGCTCAGTTTCCTGTGTGAGGAAAGCCTCACCTCTAGCAACAATTCTTGTATTTCCTTCAGAATATAGGTTGCACGGCGTACCCTGCAGGTATGCATGGCATATGAACAACATAATAGAAAATACCAAAACAATATAGATTTTAAAGGATTGGAAAAGAAACATGTATTAACTGCTCCTATTAGCTTGTTTCTAGGTTCCGCCATATATGGAGTAGGCAATTGAGACGCTGAGGACTTAGCGAAATTTCCCTGCTTTGGTCCAGCAGATTCTGAGCTTCCTCCTTTTTTCTTTTCGTGTGTACGTTTCAAACTCTCGTTGAAAGATTTCCCAGCTGCCACTGTCTTGTCAGGAAGTGGATTTGAAACCTCCCCAGTATTAGATCCTCCGGGAGGATTGCTCTCTACAGAAATTCCTTCGGAAGAGTTCAGGACACATAGAGTCGTATCCTGAAGTGTCGAAGTTGAACATTGATGACGAACATTAGATACTGTGCGCCAATCTAATAAAAAAGTAAATCCAGTCTCATAAAAACACTGTCTAGTCAATGAAGATACTCTTACCTTTGTTCTAGAATCTTTCAGTAAATTAGACAAAGACTCGGGTAAGGCAATTCCTTGGGAAAGAAACGCTTCTGCTGCCTCCTGCATCACTGTTTTCATCACCACTACTTCTTGATCCTTCTCTTTCAGCTGCAGCTTCAGTTGATCCTTCTCTTTCGAGGATTTCCTTGGTCGCTTGGAATCCCCCCAGTATCTCCCTTTAGTGACTCCGGAGCCAATCCCTCTGACACGCGTGCCTTTTTCTTCGCCCAAAGCAATTGTCAGGATATCCTTTCTCGGACCAACCTTTTCAACTCCCTCTTCGACATTCTTTTGCGCCGCAGACTATGCACAGTGCCGAGTGTTAAAAAAAAAGTGTAAACATCGCGCGTATACTTTAGTGAAAAACACGAGCAGTTGGAAGTTTTGTTTTACTTACAATTTTGGCCGCTACCTCCTCGAGTTCAAAGTCATCTTTTGGGATTTTTCCACCTACCTCGCGCGCCTTTATCCACATATAATGGCGATCGGGATGTGTATCGCTGGTAATAACTTCGTCTTTGATCTAGTACTTGAAAGAAACGTAAGGGTGTACCCGAAAACACGGATAATGATACCGACAGTAAAACATACATTATTTTCCAAAGCTTCTTTTTTTGTGTCAACAGTAGAATACAGTGTATAGTATGAGTATTATGATATGAAAGAGGCAGGTTGCATGCATATATGAGACACAACTAGCATGTAAAATGAAACCGAAAATAAATTGACCAGTGTCTGACATGCCCGGTTTTGTGGTGTAAATCTAGACAGTGGACTTACCAATTTTTCTCTCAGGTAAATGTATCCTCCTCGTCCTAACCGGTGTGGAAACTTGGAGTGCGACTTGGACTTTTTTGCCTTCTCATATTTAGGCTTGCAGTGCAGATAAAAGACCTCATCAGTATATTAGACTAGAAAAATAACACAATATAAAACGACGATAAAAATACAGCAATGTGTAGTTATCTAACCTTGAATTCCTCGGACAGTCGATATTCCACGAACTTGGCCCATGATTCTTTGTCCACTATTTCTTTGTATTTTTTGGGAACTCTTTTCGCCAGGTTCTCCAACGGCTCCGTATCCCTAAAGGGAACTATATATTTATCAGCCAACTTCCTTCTGAAATCCCGGAGTCGCTCACCGAGATGAGTCATCGTTCTTCCCTTTCTGGAGTCGTCGACGTCATAGTATTTCTAAGGTTTCATTTAATGACATGTTAGTAACATTTAGACAACAGAAATGATGAATAAAGATGTCAAACATTTGTGGTAGAAAGGAGTAGATGCTTGCCTTTATTTTATCCCACATTTCATCTTTTGTCTCCTTTTTCACTTTCTTCCACTCTAACTCACGAAGTCCAACATGTCTCCTGACTACGTCGCCTAGGAAACTGCTGTATTCTGGTCTATAACCACCTATGGTTCTTTGATGCTCATCAAAGCTTAACTGATGTGGCTCCTCATCACTATATAGATCAAAACTTTGATGCAGCTTAAACAATCTGGTCATTCCCCTAGATCTCTTTATTGCAGGCTTTACTTCTTCAAGATCCTCTAGAGTTTCAAAAGTTTCGAATTCTTGTATCACGAGTTCCTCTTCAGTAGGCGTATCCTCTCCTTCAGATTCTGTGGTTTCATCACTATCATTTCTTTGTTTTGCTTCACTAGGTGACTCAGACTCACTTTCAGCATCCCCTTCGTGACCATGCGACTTTGACGCATCACTCTCGTATTCTGCCATAACCTAAACTGTGTACGTACAACGAAGGAATGAATACGAGCTTATATTCATTAACTTCTAACAGAGAGTTCACAAAACAATACATGTGTTGAACTACTTCAAATAGTATATGCTATTTATCTTTCAATTTCTTTTGTGCAATGAATTAAAATGCTGGCTTAGGTGAATATCTAGAATAGTATTGGTAGGTATGTCGAGAAGTAAGCCATGGTAACAACGAAATGGATAATTCAACCAAATAGTAACTAAACCTAACAGCGAAAGCACCACATGTACAACACAGGTAGGCTTATATTGGAAAAACATTAGCTAAACCTAACAGCAAAAGCAACATGTTCCTATTTTCCATTCTAAGAAACACACTAAAAGAACACAAAAACAAACTGTTCACGATGCATGTACCTCAAGGCTAAAACGAACACACCTAAATGGCATTAAGAAAAAAAAAATATAACAAAGTAAACCCAGGTTGAAAACAACCCATGATTAAACTAGTAAAACAACCCTTGAAAACTAACATCTGTTCTAATTTCTACGGTATCCATAAAACAAAGATACTCAGTACTTCATCAAAACATATATAAAACCCATTGAATCATTGATGCATATATGTTAACCCAAGAACAACACGGATTGAAGACAGCCTATGATTATCAGTTACTTGTCAAAACAAAAAAGAAAGAAAAATAAAACAGATTCATCTTCAAAAAATATTAAAATCAACATGATATGAAACATGACTTGAATTGAATCGAGAATGGTTTAAAGAGATAATACCAGTGTAAGAACCAGCCGGAGAAAGAGATGAATCGCAGTGAAGAAGATGAGTTAGTAGTAGACTTATGGTTTTAAGGAAACAATAAATCTGCCCCTCCAGAAAAAATAAAAAGATAAATGTAGTTCTAATAACCGAATGGAGGAGAAAATAAAATTTAACTTCAAATTGGAGCCAAAATAACAGGAGGGAATAATCCCGCTCTGAGAATTTTCGTCTGATTTTCATCCCGCCAAAAAAGTTTTTGGTGGAAATTTTGGGGGGTTTGATCTTCAAAATTGTTAAGAGAAAAATTCTAGATTTCGTGTAACTAACATGGTAAGTTTCCAGAAAATTTTAGACTCTCTGGAAGCATATTGGTTGGTATCTTCATTAAATCTCGGAAATTAGTTTCCGAAATACGGAAATATATTTTTAGCAAGAAATTAGGAGTAAGGACTAAGGAGGATCATAGGAATTTTGAATTTTTGGTTCGTAACTGCAAGACATGTGAAATGGACACATCGTCAAGGCCCAATAGTCATGAAGGCGAATGCCAATGTGACATACATGCTGGGCCGAAAATCAGAAAACATACAAGCCCAAGTAGTTGCCAATGATCCTTAACTAACAACGGTTATATTCCCAACCGGCGGCGTCATATGCGTACCAAGCTTTGGAATAGCAAGGGATTTGAAGTCTAACACACGTTTCGGTCCATTTCTTCTCAACTGTTGTGACGTTCCAATGATCCTTAATTAAATGGCAAACGCGTATTCCCAACCGGCAGCCTCACATGTTTGCCAAATCTATATAGGACTTCCACCATCACCAGCATTGGGTTCTACGTTTCACCAGTCTTTTACTCCTATCAATTAGAAGAAAAAAACCTATCACCATTCACCAGCAACACCAAAAAATGGATTATCTGCCCACACAATTGGTTACCGAGATATTCGCTTGCCTTCCAACTACACAGAGTATTTTAAAGAGCAAACTGGTATGCACAAAATGGAACGAATTGCTAAAAAAAAGGATTGGTCTCCTGTTCAGTGCGGTGCCAAACGGAGGCCAAAATGTTACATTTGAGAACAGGGATATTACGCAAATGTTCTACCGAACATTTTTCGGAGAATGAGTTCAGCATAATCACTGCCCCAGAGATTGACCCACAGGGACGGAACTGGCGGGGTGCTGAGGGTGGCTATAGCCACCCCAAAATTTTGAAAAATCGTTACTTCGATAGCCTAAGTTGGCCAAAAAAAAAAATTAGCCACCCCAGAGAAAAAAAATCAGCCACCCCATGTTTCAAATTAGCCCAATTTTTTAGCTACCCCAGAGAAAAAAAAATTTAGCCCCCCCATATTCAAAATCCTGGTTCCGTCCCTGTTGACCCAAACAGTGAAGTCCATAAACATACTTTCCAAATGGTCGGGTCTTGCAACGGATTGGTGTGTCTATATGTTTTGCACGACCAAGTACGAGATCCAATTTATATCATAAACCCCTCTACTGGTCAGCAACTTATTCTTCCACAAATAGAGAGACATTCTAACTATTTTCCGGGTCAGAATGTTAAGATTAGAACTGTGCCATAATGAATGCATTTTGGTGATAAAGCAAGTATTAACTATTGATACTTATTAGTCGGTATTAAGCCACATTGGATTCCATTGGCTTAACTCGGGTCTAAGAGTTTGCAAAAGAAAGTAATACAGACCATATATTGTCTAAAACATGTACTACCGGAAAAAAAAATCATCTAAAAGACAATTTCTTTAGCTCTTTGCATAGTGTCTCCATATATGAGTAAATGCCTTGAGTGACTCCGGAGTCGATCCCTCTGACACGGCAATCTTTTTCTTTGCCTGACACAAAGGTCTTGTCTGGGACCAACCTTTTCAACTCCCTCCTAGGTCGCACGCGACGCGTCTCACCCTATGCACAATTTCAAGGTAAAACATGTGTTATATTCCGACTTTAATATCACGCATTTATTTTAAACCAAAAACATGAGCAGTGAGAAGTTTCGCTTCCACTACTTCCTTGAGTTCGATTTAAGGATGAAAAACACACGCAAGGATGAAAACACAGCAATGTAGTTATCTAACCTTGAATTCATCTGACAGTCGATATTCCACAAACTTGGCCCATGATTCTCTGTCCACTATGGTTTTGTATTTTTTGGGAACTGTTCGTGTCAGGTTCTTCTTATGCAGATTGGGAACTATATACTTGTCGGCTAATTCCCTTCTGAAATCTCGCAGCTTTCCGGCGAGATGCTTCATCGTTTCTTCCCTTCTGGACTCATCGATGTCATAACACTTCTACGGTAATATTAAAAATGGCATGTGAGATATAAGTACAAAACATACATGATGAATAAAGATGGCAAGAAAGATAAATTTGGTTGTATGAATCAGTAGTTGCTTGCCTGTATCTTGTCCCACATGCTATCCTTTGCCTCCTGGGGAACATGCTTCCAGTATTGTACTCGAACTCCAACTTCTCTCCTGACCAGGTTGCCCAGGAACCTACTGAATTCTGGTCTACAACCACTTGAGGTTCTTTTAATCTCATAGCAGCTTAGTACATGTTTCTCATTGTCATCCGAGTGTTCTTCGTGCTCAACAAGCATATAGTCGAAAAAGTCCTCCGAGTGTTCTTCTTCCTCGACAAGCACAGCGTCGGAAAACTCCTCTTCTGCCATAACCTAAACTGTGCACGTACAACAAAGGGTTAAAATATGAGCTTATGTTTGATTAAGTTTTAACCGAGCAATCACAGCAAAACAATATATTTGCTGAAATTCTTGCAACAATTAATTAAAAAACAAATTTTGGATGTAACAGGTTTATATGAAAATGAAATATGAATAGCATGTCTGAAACCTATATAGTATATACTAGCATCACTTGTATTCATTCGGGAACGTGTAGAAGAACTAATACCATACGCGCCCTAGCTAATTAGCATTGGTCCTGCCTTTCTAGATACTCAGTACTTCATCAGAACATATGTAAAAGACCATGATTCATACAACTTAACCCTAGAGCAGCATTTTGACACAACAACCCGGATTGAAAAACAGCATATGATTATCAGTTACTTGTCAAGAAAAAGAAAAAACAAACTGATTTTTTCCTTCAAACTAATATTAAAACCAACATGTATATATACTGCAACATGATACTATAAAACATGACTTGTACTGAATCGAGAAAGGGTTAAAGAGATAATAATACCGGCCAGAGAAAAGTGATGAATCCCTGTGAAGATGAGTTGAGAGCAGATTTGTTGTTTCCGAAAAGATAAATCGGGTTTTAAAGTAAAACATAACTTTAAAATGGAGCCAAAACACCAGGCGGGAATCATCCCGCTCTGAGAATTTTCGTTTGATTTTCATACCGCCAAAAAATTTGGCTGAAATTATGTGGGGTTGCCTTTTTTATCTTAAGAATTGTAACGAGAAAGTTTCTAGATTTCGTGTAACCAACATGGTTAGTTTCCCTGGTTTTTAGATTTACAGCCAATAATAAATCAGAGAGATTATTGGGTGGTTATCTCCATTAAATTTGGGGAATTATTTTCCCAAAATATCGATATATAATTCCCTATATTCAACAATTTTCACCGGATATTTTCACCGGATATTGG
Organism: Papaver nudicaule; assembly: GCA_023529015.1. Lineage (NCBI taxonomy): Eukaryota > Viridiplantae > Streptophyta > Magnoliopsida > Ranunculales > Papaveraceae > Papaver > Papaver nudicaule. The sequence continues at coordinate 14,558 of JAJJMA010023145.1, forward strand.
CAAGTAATTAGGAGGATCCATTGGAATTTTGAATTTATTGTTTGTAGCTAGGAGCAAGATAAAAAGGTAGGTCGCTATTTTTGGATTAATCTGAATAAGGGTGAAAAAGCATTTCTGAATACTGAACTTTGAGCCATACTGGATACCGTAGTTTCCAAAAGCAGTACAAATAAACTATATCGTCTAAAACACATGCTACCAGAAAGAAAAAAATTGTCTAAAACATTATTTTTTTAGCTTTTTCCGTGCATTCTCCAAATCTGGCTGATCATTTGGTGATAGCATCTTAGCAAAGTTCCTTGTATTCTTCGGTATCCCATATGGAGTTGCGTATACCCTGCGCCCGCTATTGATAACTTTCACATTCTGTAGTTCCTCTGGTACTATCTTCCCTTCAAGAGTAGCATCTTTTGTTTGCTTCTCAGTAATTTGTTTTGCGTGACTGTTGTCATAGACTTCTGTTTCCTCCACATCCTGTGAATTCATTGGACATGATAAGACAGTGATCAACTCATTTATCCAACAATGTAACAAGTAAATAAGATAATGCACACTGCAGAATTAACTCATAACCAAACTGACAATCCGTGATCTTCACTATCATACATGACTCATACTGTTGATAGCATATTGTTTCTAAATATCCTCTTTACAAATACAAAAACAGTAAATTATGTAAAAACATACTCACCAAATAATAAATCTCATCTGCTGGCCAAGCAATCATTCTTCCATGAGCCTGCTCTAATCTTTCACGACCTCCAGTTCGTATGGGTAAACAGTAGTTTGGAAATAATACTTCTTCAATCAGAACTTGGCGGCAGATAACCTTTTGACCTGATCCATATAAGGTCTGCATTGTCTTAAACGGGAAAGCTGTTCCCCTAGCCAGGACTTTTGCCCTAGATTCTGCCCATAAGTTGCATTTTACACCCTACAGAAATAGATGGCACACGACAATCGCATAAAGAGAAACCTCTTAAATAATATATATTTGGTTGACTTAAAAAAAAAACACGCATACGATCCGTTTCTTGGTACTGTTGTTCTTGTACCTTCACTATCTCGTGTTTCCCAGATCGAGTCTCCTTTCTCTGAGATCCCTTTTCGAAGGATGGATCCTGTGCTTTTGGTTTCTTTTGTTTTTTCCCAGAAGTTGGCCGAGGTACCTGCAGCAATAGAGTAATACGTATTATTTAACCATGTATCTTTTTTTTCAGTTAATAAAGAGAACAAGCCAGGCAACCAACCTCTGAATTGAAAGTGATTAGAAATTTGGGCCATAAAATGAAACAGCCACTAACTAATATCTTGACCTCATCATCGGGTATGGGTAATTTGCAATCTCTCTGTAGTACTTCCTTAACCCGTACTTTGTAGCAACTTATTTTCCTCACGCGGTGACCACAACGTACAATATGCTCGTGAACCTGTGAGACGAAGGCCATACCTCTAGCAACAATTTCATTTTCATAAGACAAAAGGTCGCAACTTCTACCCTGCATAGATACATGGCACATGAAAATCAGAAGAGAACTACAAAACAATATACATTACATTAAAAAGACTGCAAAAGAGGACATATATTAACTCTTTCTAGTGATTCACGGCTCTGGTCTGGTCCAGCAGATTCACGGCTTCTTCGTGTTTTCATTTTTTGTATATGTTTCCCAGTCTTTTTGGAAGGCTTCCCGTCTGCTACTGTCTTCTCAGCATATGGATTTGAATGCTCCCCGGTATTAGATTGATCAGAAACATTGCTCAGTCGTTGATTTTCTTGTGAAGAGGACGGGAGACTTTCAGTATTATCCTGAAGTGTTGAAGTTGAACATTGTTGCCAAACATTAGATACTGTGCACAAATCTAATAAAAAAGTAAATCCAGTCTCTTAAACACTGTCTAGTCAGTGAAGATACTCTTACCTTTGTTACAGAATTTTCCAGTATATTAGCCAAAGCCTCGGGTAGTTCTATTCCTTGAGCAAGAAGTGCTGCTGCTGCTTCCTGCATCACTGTTTTCATTTGCCCCACTTCTTGATCCTTCGATTTCAGCTGCAGCTGCAGCTTCAGTTTATTGGTGCTATCTTTCAAGGATTTCCTTGGTCGCTTGGAGTCCCTCCAGTAATTTCCTTGAGTGACTCCGGAGCCGAGCCCTCTGACACGCCCACCATGTTCATTGCCCAAAACAATTGTCAGGGGATCCTCTCTCGGACCAACCTTTGCAACTCCCTCTCGAATATTCTTATGCAACTCGGCCTGTGCACAATATTGAGTCAAAATGTGTGTTATACTCTGACTTAAATATCGCGTGTTTACTTTAGTGAAAAACATGAGCAGTTGGAAGTTTTGTTTTACTTACAATTCTATCCGCTACCTCCTTCAGCTCTTTCTCCTTTTCAGGGATTTTTCCACCTACCTCGCGCGCCTTTGTCCACATAATATGGCGATCAGGAAGTACATTGTTGGAAATCACTTTGTCTTTGATCTAGTACTTGAAACAAACGTAAGGGTGTACCGAATACACGGATAATGATACCCGAAAGTAAAACATACATTATTTTCCAAAGCTTCTTATTTATGGCAACATTAGAATACAGTGTATAATATGAGTATTATGATATGAAAGAGGCAGGTTATACGCAGGTACAACTAGCATGGAAAATGAAACCGAAATTCAATTGACCATGTCTGACATGGACAGATTTACAGCGCGGTATATAACTAGACAGTGGACTTACTAATTTTTCTCTCAAGTTAGTGTATCCTCCTCGTCCTAACCGGTGTGGAAACTTGAGTTGCGCCTTTGACTCTTTTGCCTTTGCAGATATAGGCTTGCAGTGCAGATATAAAGAATTTCATAACTATATTAGACTAGGGAAATAAAAGAAAATAAAACGACGATAAAATACAGCAATGTGTATTATCTAACCTTGAATTCCTCTGACAGTCTATATTCCACGAAATTGGCCCATGATTCTTTGTCCACTAATGATTGGTATTTTGGTGGAACTTTTTTCGCCAGGTCTTTCTTATGAGGATTGGGAGCTATGTAATTTGTGTACAGATGCCATCTGAACTCTCGCAGTCTCTCACCGAGATGAGTCATCGTTTGTTTCCTTCTAGAGTCGTCAATGTCATAATATTTCTAAGGTAAAATTTAATAGCTTGTTAGTAACATTTAGACAACAGAAATGATGAATAAAGATGGAAAGAACATTGCTTGTAGAAATCAGTAGAAGCTTGCCTGTATCATTTCCCACATTGTATCCCTTGTTTCCTGTTTCACATTCTTCCATTTTAACACTCGAAGTCCAACTTCTCTCCTGACAAGGTCGCCTAAGAAACTGCTGAATTCTGGTTTAAAACCACCTATGGTCCTTTGATACTCGTCAAAGCTTAATTGATGTTTCTCCCCGTCACTATGTCGATCGAAATCCTTATGCAGCTTTATCAATTTGGTTATTCCCCTCGGATTCTTTTTTTTAGGGCTTCCTTCTTGAATATGCTCTCCTTGTTCTATGCCGTCATTTGTTTCTGAAATATAAGTACAGCTTATGAAACTTGTGTTGTTGTGTTTTCCGTGGGATCTCATAAATATTAGAATAAATAGTGAAGGAAGATGAAAGAGTACAAGATTTTTTAACACTACCAGTTTGTTCTACAAATTCAAAAGTTTCGAATTCTTCTCCGGATTTGTCTCCATATCCATCCTCTCCATTAGGAAAAACCTCATGTTCTGCCATAACCTAAGCTGTGTAGGTGCAACAAAGGAATGAATATGAGCTATTTATCTTTCACCAAAGGAATTGATTAACTTCTAACGGAGTGTTCACGATACAATACATGTGTTAAACTACTTGAAATAGTTTAAGCTATTTAATATTTCAATTTTTTTTCTGCAATGAATTAAAATGCTGGCGTAGGTGAATATCTAGAATATTATCGGTAGGTATAGTCAAGAAGTAAACCATTGATTATCAGTTACATGTCAAAAAAAAAA
>JAJJMA010023183.1:0-12821 GCA_023529015.1 Papaver nudicaule
CTTGGATCAAGTGATTTGATGGAAGACGATATTATGGGGATAGAGCCAGGCCTTGTTTTCTTTGAGGTACACTTTAGGATCCCATTTTGTCTGCTCAAGCTACTTGCTCCCATTTTTCGCTCAAATTATATTCATAAAAATGTTTACTTGTTTGTTGTGAAAATACTGCGTCCAGGCATTAGGGGTGAGCTTGTCGTTCCAAATTTGCTTCTCTGAAAGTTTCTCATTGGTGCAACTTGCAAGATCAGTATTAGTCATTTGAATTCTGGACATGTTTACTGCACTTGTGGTTTTTAAAACCTTTACTGACCAACTGATCTAACATTGTGCAACCCTGAACCTCAAGTGAAGTGCTGTCAGCATGTAGGAAGAGATAAGGTTCAAGGTCATTTGCCCGTAGATTAAATAGTTCTGAGCAGAGACTTCTTTATTAAAAACCTACAGGCAATAGATATGCATTCCCATGGTTTGATGATTACCAAGCTGTTTAGCACATTGACATGTTAACAGAATGCTGACTGTCCAAACAAAAAATACTGAAGGAAAAGATACACCAAATATATATGACTTTAACATAAATGTTTCTGATGGAGCTTACTTCGGTGATGCAGTAGAGATAGTAAATTTCCGATATTCTTGCATGTCCAGTTTCCCGTTGTCACACCAGAATTGTTTTTTTTTTTTTCAGGATGGATCGTATTCTAGAGGACCTATGGAGATACCAGTTGGAGAACTAGAAGATGACTCGAAATATTTTCTTTCGCCAACCTTCAAGTTTGAGCAAGTAATCATCTGTCCGATAACTGTCTTTGTCTGTTTATTGTGCTATGATATCTGATGGGTAACTCTTTCACATCACAACATATCTCACATATAAACCTGGTGCATAAATATAACGTCATGATGTGTTCGGTTAGAAAAGAAACAAATCATATCATATTGGGGAAATATTTTTGTCCAAGTAGAAAAATTTATCTTAGCTGTGTAAGTTTTCATGCTGTAGTGCTTGGTCAAAGGATGTCACAAAAGATTACGAATTGTGCACACGATCGAATTTGGAAATGGTGGTTCAGATATACAGATAATGAGAGTTGCTGCATATGAAGAAAAGTGGGTCAGTCCTGCTCATTTAAGTGAACTAAGGTAATAGAATGCATCTTCAATTATCTCATATATTTTCCAAAATTTAGTATAAATGTCTCTTGGTATATCCAACAATTAGTTGTTTCTCCGAGTTCACTTGGAATTTTTAGCTTTTGCAGACATAGTGCATAGGGTCACAGTATTTTCTTATGAGTTGAACATAAAAATGACACTGTAGCAAGGAGCTGGGACTTTTAGGAGAATAAGGAGAAACAGATGACTACTGGTTTAAAGCATCCATGTCCAGATTCGCCAACAAGAAGAAAAAATCTTTGAACACAGGGATGTCATTCTTGATTCTGTTTAGTAGTGAAAGACCATGTCATCAATTAGATAAGTCAGGAGGCTCCAAAGAGATGTTTATTCTCACTTGCATTGAATCATCCGACAGCTCGAATTAGGGGAGAATTTTTTTTTAGAGTGTTCCTCGACTTAATCTTCTAGTCATTGTTTTATCAATTTTAATATTTTAGATATCTATAAATGTCATTAACTGTTTTGACGTCTCCACACAGTGTCACTCAATTTGTATAATTTTGTAAGTATTAGTCTTCTGCTTCTCTGTCCTTCTTCTTCCATCTGAAGCCTAATGGTTGTTGTATTTGAGCAGTGACGTGGAGTTTGATTTGAAACCATTTTCTCAGCGGCAACGAATCCAACCATCAGAGCTCACTGGATATTGGAAGGTGTTTGAAGTGAGTGCATCTCCAATTTACGGAGAAAAGACAGAGGGCAGTGAGACGCCTTATGTGTTCCTCTGTACCGAGACCTTAAAGAAGAAAAACTTGCCTGAGAACCCTGTCCACTTTGGAGAAGAAGAGATGCTTGATATGCAAGATGTGTCTGTCCTTTGGCTTCCAGGTGGTATAACAGGCTATGTAGACATCAAGAAGGATGGTGTCCTCTGCATTGGGTTCGGTTGGTACTCTGATGAAGGAATCAACCTAGTTATGGAGAGGGATTACGGAACAGATGGTAAACTTAAAGATGTTCGAATGAATACAGAGGTGAAGAGAAGGTGGTCTGACCCACTGTGATTCCTCCTTTTTCATCTTATTTCTGTTGCTACAGTTCTTACTTACTAATAATCTCTTCAGTAAGGTCTGTAGTACATATTCTCTCTATGAAGTTTAGGTATTAGGTTTGTCTATTGATGGTGACCATAGCCGTTGAGGCACTTTAACATGGTGTATACTTTGGTGGGTCAACATTAACTGACAAGACACTATTGCTTTCAATAATGCCCGTATTCCCGTATCTGCCATCCACCACTATAATAAAACCACTTAACCACACTTAAATTCTCAACTATATTTTGGTACATGTCAATTCGTTAGTTGAAGTGTGTTCACATACTTAACAGTCAGGGAGAGGGAGAGAGACGGACAGACTCAATGGGTTCATCTTCTTCTTCAGCAGTACCAGTTCTACCATTGCACATCAAGATGATGATCGCTTGCCAATCTATCATGACAGATATTTCACGTCGTTCTAATTACACCATCAATAGAAGTTTCTTAAACTTGTTCAATTACTTTGTAATAGTTTCTCCAAACGAGAAACCAATTGAAGGCATCAAAGCCATCGATATTGTGGTTGATCCAAGTAAAAACTTATTTTTACGCCTCTTCACCCCAACTGATAAAACCTCTTCTGACCAAACTCTTCCTGTTATTTTCTACTTCCATGGTGGTGGGTTCTCATTTTGTTCACCTGATTTCTTCCTCTACGATAGCTTCTGCCGTAGTTTGGCTAAGAACATTCCTGCCGTTGTCGTGTCTGCTAATTATCGTCTTTCACCTGAATACCGGTTTCCAACTCAGTACGAAGATGGATTACAATCTTTGCGTTTTCTCGACTCAAAATTCCCTCATGGATTCCCGGCTAATGCTGATTTATCAAGATGTTTTCTTGCGGGTGATAGTGCTGGTGGTAACTTGGCTCACCATGTCGCGGTTCGCTACTCGGCTGAAATAAACGATTTCCGAGTGCTTAAAGTGGTCGGCCTGGTAGCAATTCAGCCTTTCTTTGGTGGAGACGAACGGACTGAATCAGAGCTGCGTTTAACAAATGTTCCTATTGTTTCAGTAGAAAAGACAGATTGGCAGTGGAAAGCGTTTTTACCAGAAGGTACTGATCGTGATCACGAAGCAGTCAACGTTTTTGGACCCAACTCCGGTGACATTTCAGGATTAAGTAAGTTTCCTGTTACATTGGTAGTAATTGGAGGATTTGATCCATTACAGGATTGGCAAAGACGATATTATGAAGGTCTGAAGAGATTTGGAAAAGAAGTTTATTTGGTGGAGTATCCGAAAGCTATTCATTTCTTTTACGGGTTCCCTGAATTGATTGAGACTTCGCTGTTAATCAATGAAATGAAGAAATTTATTGAGAACATTAGTTCTAAGTCATCAAATTGAATAAACAGGGCTGGGAATGGAGCTCTTTTATACTTTCTAGTCATGGTGATGTACTGTCAAATGTATCATTGACAAAGTGCCCATCAAACCAAATCTTGTGTTTGAGGACTGCAACCAGAAGGAATTTGCAATAACCGATGAAGTGGTCTGTTAGTGGGATTATCTCAGCATCTAACTAGTTTCTTTGTTTTTGTTTGCTTGATCTTGTAATGCTGTAGCCATAAATGGATGAAATGCTTGATCTACAACCACAGTGCATATGTGGTCTCAATGATCAGGGCAAAAACATAGAAATACCAATTGCAAAACTGAGATAATATATTCAATCAAAAGACATTACAGTTTCATTAGAATAACTACAGAATCCGAAGAATATTAATTATGAACAGAAAAAAAAAATCTAACAGTCAGAAATCTAAAATTGAAGTGGGGGATAATAATCTCAACTCTAGCAATTCATCTTCCTCCTCCAGTACTACTGGATCTTCATTGAGGTCGAACAATGTAATCTTCTTCTTAGATAAGTCGTCTTTTGCTTCTTCACCTACTACTGTTGCTGAGTTGGTTGGATATATGAACTCCTCTTTACTGATTGGAGTTGAAACTGATGACCAATTAATGCGAGGTTCAACTTGCACAATCCGATGGCTCTTTTGATGTCCTCCGAGTGCCTGACCAGTAGAAAACGTCTTCCTGCATATTTTGCATTTATGCAATCTCTTAGATGATGATGATTCATCGATTTGATTCTTCTTGTTTCCCATCGAATCTTGCAGTGCAAACTCGGCTAATTCTCCTTTTGAGCCATTGATTTTGCACTTTGATTTATGACCACCCAAAGCCCGGTGACAACTGAAGGATTTCCCACAAATATCACAAGTGAATTTACCAGAAGCAGAAGAAGGCAGAATCGGAGTATCTGACATGAACCCATCTCTGTAATTGAAAGCCCTAGTTTCCTTCTCGATTCTCCCTTTCTTTGATTGATCTTGTGCATAATCAACCCATTCAGTATCTTCGATTTTTCTCTTCTTTTTCGTATCTGCTGGAAACCCCATATAGCCGACATCAATAAAGCCTCAATTGCTTCCTTCTCGCAGAAGGATTGTTCCTCTTTTTTCTCCTCCTTCGATGACAAAAAGGAAACCGATGATGTTAATGACGATGCGAAGCTTTTCCGGCCTCTTTTAGCCCTTTTTGACCATTGGGGTAGACTAGAAACTAAAATTGCAGAAGAAGAAGAAGAAGAGAAAGCAGAACTAAGATATTGCTTTGAACACCTGATGTTGGTATTGATGTTACTACTTGAATGACCCTTTTCCTCCATTGATGAACTTGGCAATTGCTTCTGTAACTTTGGGGAAAACTCCATCGTCTTGATCTGTGTATTTTTTTGAAATTGAGAATTATCTATTTCAAAACCCCCATGAATTTCATGCTTCTTTTAATCTTAAACTTGAGTACTAATGGTTTCCTCTGCTTTTGATCGACCATTGTAAGACAGAGTAATGAGAGATTTTGCTAACTAACAACCCTAGAAGAGAGTAGAAGAACAAATACTAATATCACGAGAAAGAAGTGAAATTGGTGAATACCCAGATGACCTCCTTACTCTCAGATATCTCAGAAAGATTGTAACAAGCAATTGGGGAAACTTCGCAACATATATATATATAGAGCAATTAGACCCTAACTGGACTGGCACTCTGTTACTTGCAATTCACTCTTACTCCTGGGCAACTAGTTTCTAAAATTTGCACCTTTCTGATTTCTAATCTCGTATCTTCCAAGACTTATAACGGACTTACAATTTCCGTGTCTTCCAAGACTTGTCACTGACTTCTAAAAATAGTTCTGCTTCATGATGTTAACGAGGATGCAGCTGGAACAAGCACTGACTGGGGCAATATGAAGTCGCTTGCTGGCTTCCGACCTAGCCAGGCTTGTAGTTTTAGGGGCGGCCATTACTAGACCGTGTAGTGTACTATATTCTGCCTAAATTGAAAGGACAAAAGAGAGTAGAGTCAGTCCCAGAAATCAGATAGCGAGTGAGAAGAAAGTGACGGATGTCAAGGTACTATATTCATTCTAAATCACTTTTGGTAGTTATGTCGCTGATACAAACATTTGGTAGAAAACTGAAAAACATCTAGTTAGAAACTGTCCTTTACAACATTGAAAACTCGCATTTCCAGATACAAAAGCTACGGACTAGTATGGTCAGCTCAGATGACCATCACAACCCTAATTATGGCTGTTCTTGTGAAAGGTTGGCACTTCCAGAGTTACGTATTAGCCTTTGCTTCCTAAGTCTGTCATGGCATTCTGCAAAGAAATCATGGTTAAGGGCATCCTCTGCACTGATTCTCAACCTTGGGTTCACTGTCAAGCACTTATCTATCAAATCAAAGAGTGATCTGGGGATTTTGTTGATGAACTCAGGTCTCTTCGTGTTAATCTTGCACCATTCTTGTAGTTTCATTGATTGCAAGGACTGCATATCCAACAATTCCTGCCACAAATGGAAAAAACTAGTATTGAGGATATTTTGATTCTAAAATGAACCAAGTTCGAGTAGGAAGGATGTTAGTACTAAATTTCCCGAAATACACTTAGCAAACTACTGCATAAAATGCAAGTTTAAGAAGTTACCACAGGGAATGAAGATTCGCGGTTGTGTAATTTGGCTACTTCCCACAGATCTTCGCTACCTCTTATCTTTGCAATATCTTTGATATTCCTGTAAACGAAAAAACAGAATAAGAAAATTGGCCGTGTAACAAACATATCATATGAACTTCGAGCTAAGAAAGATTTGTACTGTTCAGGATCACCACCGAAAGGTGATCTTCCTATCATCAGGTAAAGTAGAGTAACCCCAGCAGACCAAACATCAACTTTAGGACCTTGATGTGGAGACTTCAACAAAACCTGCACAAACCACACATTCTTTTAGCTGACCTGAAACTCATGTCATACAGATAACAAATAAAGGAAAGACTTTCTATTTCTTTCAGCAGTCAGTATACCCCTGACCATACAACCGTTAACTACACTATTTTATAGTGATGGCCCCTCACTGCAGATATAGATGCTGACTAATACTACAGATCCAGAGGTGTAAGAAGATCAGCTGGTCATACCTCTGGTGCGCGAAACCCTTTGGTTCCAACACAAGGACCTTCTCTTTTTTGCTTTCCATCTCCTATTATCGACAATTACAAAATCACAGATAAGTCAAAAACCTCACAAAAACAAAACACTAATGTTGTACAATTCTGTCTAACATGGTACACTACCTTTGTTATTAAGCATTCCAGAACCAGCAAAAGCATAGCTAGCAGAGTGCACCGGCATTGGGGTCAAGTAAAAAAGCTTTCTGTCAATTTGCCGAGGGGGAGCAGCAACTCTTTTCCTTTGAGAAGAAGGAAAACTTATTCTCTTTTGGTTGGGACCATTTGGACTTTGAATAGCCTCCACAAGGCTGCGAAGTTCCTTCCTTGTTGTCGTCGGCATGGGTTCTCTCTGCTTCTCCCCTGAAGGGGTTCTTGTGCTTGTTGCATTTGCTGAGGTTACGCCTGAAACATCTGCAACTTGGGTTTTTAATTTTTGTCTACTACCCAAGTCTAGGTAAGCCTTTGAGGGATCCAGATTTGCTCCTCTCTTCCTAATGCTCTTTGGTTCAACAGATGGTTTAGAGACCTTTGCTGTCACTTGATTCCCTGCATCTACAACTCTACTACTTGTAACTTTCCCAGTTTTGCTAGGTGAAGCAGATTTTATACTGGGAAGTGGAATATGATCAAAGTTCACACTAGAATTCTTCTTCGGTTTTCCTACACAGACAATAAATTACCCCTCGTCAGTTTTACACGTCTAACATGCAAAGAGTGCAACCATAGAAAATGGAGACCTGGCTACAATCTAACCGCCAGCTACGTAAAATAGAGAGAGAAGGAGCTCACCATTGGTACTGTATTTCTGTTGTAAATCCTGTTGCACAGCAAAAAAGAAAAATAAAAAATCCACTTAAATTAGATTTCAGTATGTAAAAACATTATATATAGGTAGATGTAACCATGTGAAGCATCACTTACCATTGCAAGATTGAAGTCAATGAGGTAACCTTTCATAAGCTTACGGGAAAAGAGAAAGTTCCCAGGTTTTACATCTCTATGCACAATACCCTGCAAGATAGGGGGAAAATCTTTTAGAAACATATATAAGAAATAAAAAAACATAGAATAAGAAGACTTCAATAATACAGTTGTGAATTCTCTGACCTGCTTGTGCAAACTTGCAAGAGCTTTAAACATACAATAACCATACCACTGGAGCTCGTATATACCTATCTCTTTCTTTAACGCCTAAAAGTTCACCAAAATTGTTTAGAGAAGAAGAGATACAAAAGATCAAATATCACTGTTAACAGCGAACTAGCAAAGGTGATAGAAGATGTCCTTTATTACCTCTGGTCTGTCGTGATCAACATGCTCTAAAACAAAGCACTCGGAGTTGCCGCTTTTGAAAGAGCCTTCATATTTTATAACGAAATTTTTACCTCTACATAAGAAGAATTATTCCGTGCGTTAACGTCAAATTCTTAATTTCAGAAAAAAAAAAATGTCTTTTGATTAAATAAACAAGTGTATAGTTTCATTACCCAAATCGCTCCAGCATCTTTAGCTCGTTGTATACATGGTGTACATGAGCCTTCTCGTGTGGACCTGCAGAACCATATTTAAGCATTGTTAACCATCACTTTTGGTGGCTTAAGGGAAGCACTCTACTGAAACATATTTTTTCTTGATTTGTAACTCGTTGTCGATTAAGTTCAGAATCAATGTAGCTGCAGTAAATCAAAAGGGGAGAAGTGGTTTTCAGGCATACATTTTATAGCAAATGTCTTCCCATCGTTCTTTCGCCGTGCCCTGTAGACAGTCCCATAACCACCTGGATTGCCAATAATGTAAAAAAAGGGAAATTGAAATCCATGGCATAATGACACTTTTTCAAGGATCTATAATATAGAAAATTATTTCGTAGTGAAATCTCATTACCTGAACCTTCTTCTTCCTCTACGATGAAAGATTCAAAGTCTGGTAGCGCCCTAGTCTCTGATTCATTCTACAACATGACCACTAAGCATTTTCAGAAACTGTTTAGCTTGTAAGAGAAAAGCTTGAAATAACACAAGATATACGTACCTATGAGTTGAAAAAGGAACGAAAGACCAAAATAACCAATTTGTACGAGCATATGAAATGATAACAAGGATGGAGAGCTTACCTTAGGAGCAAGTGAGGTGGAATCAATACGGTTTTCTTTAGAACTTATGTCAACATTACAGCTCTGCTTTAACTTATGTTTCATGGGATCTCTTTTAGATTGCTCCTGTTGTTTAAAAGATTTCACAGCCTTATTGCAATTTTGCGAGTCAGATACAACTCCCACTCCTGGAGCTTTATCCTTGTCCATGATCTTCGCTTTGGTGGAAGACCTTGTCGACTGCCTCTTGGCAGTATCAGTATGCAAATCAGCTGAAGGTAGAACTAACTGAGTTTCCAGCTTGCCAATTGTCTTCTCTCTGACTAAAGATGTGACTGTTTCGTTGTCGTTCACTATTTCCATGGATCCCAAAACATCTTTCGCATCTACTTCCATTTCTGTTGCACTATCAACAAGTAAGGCCACCTCTTGACCTTCTCCATCTGTTCCACATTTTGTTAGAGTTTGACCTTCCTTGCCAGTATCCTTTTCCTCCATTCTTAAAATTATTCCTTCCTTGCAACTATTGCTTCCCTCAATTCTTAGAATTTGTCCTTCCTTGCAACTACCCTTTTCCTCGATACTTAGAATTTGCTCTTCCTTGCAGCTATCCTTCGCCTCAACACTCAAACCTTCCCCTGTGTCGCGACTATTTTTTCCCTCATATCTTTGAATATGCAGTTCCTTGCAACCATCTTTTCCCACAAGTCTCAGCATTCTACTTGTCGAAGCCTCAAAATCATCACTATCAGGGACAACCTCACCTGGTGAACTACTACCCTGATTAACTCCTTCCAAACATGGAGTTGTAATACGTGCTATGTTTTCTCCATATTCCAATTGGTCTATAGAAGTTTGCTCACCCACAGTTGCAGTTAATAAAAGAATTGGTTCCCCATCATATATCTCACTTTCTTCTACTGCAACAACTAGAGGAAGGTTAATATCTATTTCACAATTTGACATGCGTAGTGGTTTTGGTGTATACACATATTCTATCAACTCCCTTGGCTCATTTGTGGTCGCTTCCACATCATTTGTAACATCACGTTCAATTTCTATCAACCCATTACATGGACTGTCAAAATTAGAAACGAGAAGCAAAGGGGCCAGCAATTCTTCTTGGGTTAAAATCTCACAATCATGTGGCACAATGGGCAAGTCATCTTCTAAAGAACTCGCGTTCCTCATCAACATATTAGCAAAATCAATATAAACCTGCATTAACAATGAAATCCAGATCACTCATGAGTGACAAACTGATTGACTTGCAATTATAAAGTCTATCTGAAATGTCTCAAATCATCTATGGATACCTTAAAGAGCAACTGAAAAGGTGCGTCTTGGTTAAATTTAGACCGACTCAAAGAAACAAAATGAAAACATTGGGCATCAAGAGATCATGAATACCTTAGTCGATGAAACACTGCGGATGCTCTCTGCTAACGCTATCCGAGTTACAGTCTCATCATCTGTTTCAAAAATTAATCTAAAATCAATAACAGCACAATGACAACAACAGAATTAAGAAAGAAACTAAAGGGCCAGATAGTTACCAGGTTCTGAGTTACCAGGTTCTGGGTTACCAGGTTCTGAGTTACCATGTTCTAAGTTACCAGGTTCTGGAGCAGAAAGTGATCTTCTTCTTTTCACAGAAGTCGATGACAAAGTATCATTTTTCCACACGTTTTTTCTCTTCCTAAAATAATACCTAACATCACCCTTTGATTGGGGAATGACATCAATATTTACCAATCCCCTTGACGCCCTGGAACGTGTAACTCTCATGGCAGAACTCAACGGAGATGCAGCAAAATACTCAGGTATTCTGATAGTTACAAACAAATCTTTTCTCAACAACACAGGCGAATCAAGAAATGAACACAAAAACCTAACAGAGTCAGTCGATAAATTACACTTCTCAGCGAGTTCTGAAAGACGATCTGGACCACGCAGATGCAGTAACACACGATATAAACGCAGCGCTAGGTTTCTAACAGTTTGATTTTCACTATTACTACTACAGCTTCCTTCTGTGTCTGTAAGGTAAGCTACCATAATTTAATTGGTTTTCCCCCGAATTGAAATCTCAGTTTTGTTTACTGGATTTCAATTGAGAAAGATGTAGATCTGAATGTCTTCATGAAAATTAGGGTTTTTTTTAGTGAAGATGACTGTGAATGGTTTTAGATCTAGCTATTAGAAATAAAATGAAATTAGGGTTCAAGGAAGAAGATTGTGGAGAAACCCTAATTTCAAGATGTGAAATGAGAGGAGGATGAAGAAATGAAAAAGAGAGATTTTCGATGTACCTGATGAAGATCCGGAGGTGATTCGATTTACGGCGGTTGTAGAGAGAGAGAGGGGTTTTTCTCACAGGGATATTAATAATTGATGTCTTTATCTGAAAAAGGAGAGAGAAATGGCGGGAAATTTACCTCGTGCGGAGATTTCAGATTTAACCCGAACAAAATTCCCGCCCAAACTCATACTTTTCCAAAATATCCTGTTATCACAGACTTTAACGGCGTTAAGAGCAGGGACGCCTGTTGGTTTTTTTTTTTTAACCGGGAAAGATGATTTCATTGCTTATAAAACTTAAATTGACACAATAATATCCCTCTGGACTTTTTGTACTAGTACACCGCTGCCACGGTGGGGAGGGCCGACCGAAGAATTAGAAGTGTGTGGCGATGGTGATGGTGATAGTGGTGGAATGTGGCGGTGGTGGTGGTGGTGGTGGCGAAATGTGATGGTGGTAGTGGCAGAATGTAGTTGTGGCGGTGGCGGTGGCGGAATGTGACAGTGGTGGTGGTTGGTGGCGGTGGTTGGTGGCGGTGGTTGGTAGTGGTGGTGGTGGCGGTGGTGGTGGTGGAATGTGGGCGGTGACGAACTGTTGTTGTGGCGGTGGGAGAATGTAGTGGCTGTGGCGGAATGTGGTCGTGGCGGTGGTTGGTGGCGGTTGTTGGTAGTGGTGGTGGAATATAGTGGAGGTGGCGGTGGTGGAATGTGGTGGCGGTGGTGGTGGAATGTGTTGGTGGTGGATGTATTAGTGGTGGTGTTGGTTGTGTGATAGAGAGTTGGGTGTAATTAGTAAAAACGGATAGGGAGGAGTGATTATTGGGCCGACCGATCGGAGGGCCCAAAAGGCCCGAAGGGAGGGAGGACCTTTATAGCACACTTAGATGTAAATTGTGAGTAACGCAAAATTGAAATCAATTTTCAATTTCACCTTAATTTGGCTCAATTGAACCCCAAATGATTGTTTTTTTCCAAAAAATTTTTTATAATCAAGTAATACTAATCCCCAATTATTGTTCAAGCAAAAAAAAATGATAAAATTAGAAAGAATTCGTCTTGAATTGAAATTTTCAATTTCACCTCAATTTGGCCAATTGAACCCCAATTGATTGTTTTTCTCCAAAAAATTTTTGGTAATCAAGTAATACTAATCCCCAGTTATTTTTCAAGCAAAAAAAAAAAATGATCAAATTGAAAAGAATTCGTCTTGAATTTAAATTTTCAATTTCACCTCAATTTGGCTAATTGAACCACAATTGATTGTTTTCTTTCCAATTTTTTTGGATTATCAAGTAATACCAATCCCCAACTATTGTTAAAGCAAAATAAAAAGATCCAATAGGAACGAATTCGTGTTCATTGGACTAAAATCGAATTCGGTCGGCCCTCCACCGCGATTTTCAGCGGTTATCTAGTTAAATTTCAAAAGAACTACTTAGTAATTTAGGGGGTCTCCTACCAAAATCTCTTTTTATCAAATTGGTTCAATTGTGTTACTCTACATTTTACAAAAAAGTGGTCATAAAAGGGACTCCCTCCTTTCTGGCCCTTCGGGCCCTCCGGTCGGTCGACCCAATTAGGGTTGGAGGCGTAGGAATACTGAGGGGAAATCTTTGTGACTAATAGTCGTATTAGAGTCATATTGTCTGCACCAGCTAGTCCGAAGTCTGAGAGTAGGTGTGTTGG
>JAJJMA010023189.1:0-11753 GCA_023529015.1 Papaver nudicaule
GAAGGGTTTTTTCTTCTCCATGAATTGATTTCTAAGAATGGAGATTTTTGAGTGTTTTAGATTTGGATTTTTTTTTTTGTATAGGGATTTTGTTGGAAGTTGGGAACAGAGGAACAGAGTGTGAGAGTGTGTTTTGTATAGTGGCTTCTGATACTGTGCTCCTAGGTGTAGATACTTATGTTGCTACTTGGACCACTTTGTGGATCTAAGATGATCACGATCGTCAAAATAATCTATCTGAAATAATTTGAAATATTAGTTCTTAACTGATAGCTCGGTGGTCTATTACATTCACAATCTAAGATAGATAAATTTCATCGGAAATAATATTTTTTTTTCCAGTTATCTGCCATATTCACATTGTTCTATTTTTACTCGATTTTAGTAATTCACTGCCTGAAGTTCAACGACCTACTACATTCATAATTCAGATCAAATCATAAGCATACACAAATTTATCAAATAAAATATCATCATTTTTCCTCGGTGAATACAGAACTATCGATGTCGATACGAGGTGTTGAGGTCAAACGGTCCACTGAGCAGTGGGTATATACCAGAAAATATCAACTACTACAGAAAACGGGAAGAAAAATTTACCAAACTATGGCCCACATATTTGACTCTGTGGGTCCCAAGGCATTAAAGAAGATGGAGATGTCAGGAGTATATTGTTAAGATGCACGTGATAGTACTGAGTGGGGGAGGGGTGATGATTCGATGTAGCCAGGTACATCGGTTTGTAATTAGATGCTCTATGTTTATCTGTGATGGATGGTGATGATAAAGTGTAGGGTAACCGTTGGATTGTCGGGGAATTTAGACAAGGAAATTCCAAATGAAGGGTTCTGGTTCTGTAAGATCTCTTTTTAGTGGGGTCGGTCCTAGCTGTGTGGATTATGATCATCAATCATGTCGACTAATATTCCAACTTTCCATGTCCAAAAGTATATGATAGCTCATAGCCGGATGTGGTGACCACTTTGCTAGTGCCGGATGGTGGGTATGCCGAATCAGGTTTCTTCATTTTTTTTTTTTTTTTTTTTTTGGTCTTTCACGACCTATTGTTTTAGAGTTGTAAATGTTTGGGGTAATTTATTTTATACAATGGAGACAGAGTTTTGAAGAAAAAGTGACGGCGAAATGCTAGCAGACAACTCTTTAAAGAAAATGTTCCATGTTATTATTTACAATGTTGATTCTTCTTCGACAAATCAATATTCGTTTTTTTTTTTAATCTACTTATTTAGAGCAAGGTCTATGAAAAGTAGTCTGAATGAGGTGCTACTATGGGAGCAGAGATTACCCTATTTAAAGACTGAGTGAAGTTACTGAGCAGCGTTTACCCATTTCCACCCGAAAAATTCCAAGTACTACTCTGGTTTTTCAACAATTCAAATGATGTCCGAGTAGTCCATTTAGATCTCCCTCCTCTTTAAGGCAAATAAGGTTTTATCAAACCTCCATCCTTCGTAGTCGTTGGATGGGCTTACTTTGAAAAATGATGTTACGCACATCCAATTTGGTGTGTGCACATTTGATATACACCGTTGGATTCTTAATCTCTATCAATCTTGCTCGTTGAACAAGATAAGGACACAGACTAATAACTGATTAATACAGGGACTTCAAGTGAAAATAGCTTATAAGTTATTTATGAAAATGCCATTTTTTATAGAAAATTTCGATAAATATTTAATTTTACCATATCTTTCATACCATACGAGCATAAATAATGATATCAAATTATTATTTATTAATATACCCATATCTCTCCTAAAATTATACCCTCTTTGAAAGTAAATTGAAAAAAGATCAACACTTATATATGTTCCTTAGAGCAAGGGCTACGGGTAGAGTGCTTTTGCACTCTATCACTTTCATTTTGAAAGAGAGACTAAGTGAAAGTGTAGAAAACTGACCATGGGAAACAAAAAATAAAGATTTAATCGGCTAAACATTTGACGTTGGGAAAAAAACAACACAAAAACGACTAAAGATTAGCCGCTTGACTTTTTTAATTTTTATTTATATGGAACGGCTAATGTTTAGCCGTTCCTATGAGTTTTTTCACATAAAACAAAGCATAGAAAGACACCAAGGCAACGAACCTTTTGATGAAAGAAGAGATTTAGAAAAGCGGTGGGTCTTCTTGATATGCCGCTCCTATTAATTTTACTACAAACGACTCTTTTTGATATGCCGTTTTGGTTACTTTATTCATGGAACATCTAATGTTTTGGCGTTCCACTATATTTTCTCTCAAAACGGCCAATGTTTTGGCGTTTGGCGTAAATTTGATGAAATGGCTGAATTTTAGGCGCTAAGAGTACACTTTCACTCATTATTTCATATGAAAGAGTACCCGATAAATTTTGGGGAAAAAGTGGATAAAAGTGGTCCATTCTCTACCATAGTAAAAGCAAATTTGCCCATTTACCCATTTGCTCACACTCTTTCGTTTCGAAAAAATCACACTTTCATTTTGAAAGCCCCATAGCCCTTGTTCTTAGATGATGTTCCAACCCCTGTAACTTACGACACTATTTTCAAACAACAAATTAAAATAGAAAATTAGGCAAGGAATAATAGTGAACCCGACCTGCAATGCAATGCAATGCACCTCCACTTTACTTGTTTTTAGTAAGGAAAGAAAGAAAAACATGGGCAGCATTTCTGCCGTGTAGTGATTACAGCACTGTGTAATGGCTGCTTGACCATGAGATGCCTAACATTTCATCAGTAGTTTGGTGGGGGTGATAAATTATGTTCCCTAAATTCCAGATCATATCAATGTCATTCACTTCCAAAACTTATAATATCCATCTGATGATAGAGTTTAGTGGTGGCTAATCATGATTAGGTCTATTATCATGATTATGTCCATTAATTTCAATGAGACAATTGGATAACTTGCAACCTAAATTTAGTGTTTTAGAATAGAAAAAGTTCAAACCAAAGCAATCTTAGAATGAAATCAATTTAGATGCTGCTAGCCTAGAAATCAACAATGATTATCAACTTTCAAATTCGCTTATTCTTGTATCAAAAAGAAAAAAAAAAAAAAATCGTTTATTCTCTTTAACCATTTCTTAATCATATTTAAATGAATTAATTAATTTAAGGATGTTGGTGTTCATTGGGCTAGAAAGGAGGAATCATTTTTGCTTCTTCTTTTCATTCATTCGAGGGATAAACAAAGCAGGAACAAGAGGACAACAATCCTTGTGCACCTCTAGACTAGATTCCTAGATTAAATAATTATGACCTTTTCTCCCCACTTGCAATTTTTCTTTCTTAATCAAATCAAATCAGAAAACTTAATCTAATCTATGGAGCTTGAGAAATCAAATTTTTTATTATATCTTATTTAATTTGATAGTTGCAAAAAGGAAGGTTATCTTACAATTAGGAACCGATTTACAAAAACATCACACTGTTACAAAAAATGGTCATCTGACCGTTAATGCCAGAGTTCACTCAGGATGCACCAACC
Organism: Papaver nudicaule; assembly: GCA_023529015.1. NCBI lineage: Eukaryota > Viridiplantae > Streptophyta > Magnoliopsida > Ranunculales > Papaveraceae > Papaver > Papaver nudicaule. The sequence continues at coordinate 3,497 of JAJJMA010023189.1, forward strand.
AAATGGGGTTGCATAACGTGGTAAACTACCACCTTGTCCCAAATAATGGCTTGTAGTGTGGTGGGTGTTCAGGTCGTAGTGGTGCTGAGTTCAGATGAGGCTGGTGCTAGGCTCAAGGTTCATGTGTCGTGTGTACGTGTATTTGGTGGTGGTGGTAGGGATCAGGTGTTTCAGGGTGGTGACGGTGGTGAGCAACTTAAACTGCAAGCTAGGGGTGTTGAGGCCAAATAAACAAATGAAAACATGATTAACAAATATGATTAAAAAATATTATTTTTAAAACGTATTTGTTTTGCAAACATGATTAATTACAAATGGCAAGAGAAGGTGTGACCAATTTACCGTGGCAAATTTGGGGGCGAGCCAGTTTTTAATAGGGGCGAGCACTTTTTCAAATATCCCACCCCAGTTTATAAAGGGTGCTAAAACTTTGTGCAAATACTAAAAAGTCCCTACACTAATCTTATTACTAATTTAACTACATAACTAATCAAAAAACACCCAAACAAATATCATTATCAACAAACACTCTTCTTCTCTCTACTTCATTTCTTCATCTCTAAAATCCAAAAAAATTAAACTTTAACAACTTCAAAATTCGGAACACTAATTTTACTACAAAACTAATAAAAAACACTCAAACAAAAACCATCTTCTCTATATCATTAACAACAAACAATCTTCTTCTCTCTATTTCATTTCTTCATCTCTAAAATCCAAATTAAACTTTAACAACTTCAAAATTCGGATTTTGAAACTTGGTTTGTTGATTAACTTACAATACAGAGATGGTTGGTCAAACATAATCGAACGATACTCCATTGAGGAGCTTAGTTCACTAAAAACACTATGATTTGTATGAAAAATGCTCAATTTTTTCAAGTTACAGAGATAAAATCGTCAAGGTCGATCATATAATCATGACGATTGTTCTTGACTGTTGAAAAATCGTCATGGTTATATCATCGACCTTGACGATTGTTCATAATTTTTTTCCAGAGATTTCATGATTTAGACAAAGAAAAATCAAGAAAAAACCAAAAAAATCGTCAAGGTTTTGAACGTTGCTAAATCTGTTAGTCACGGTCTAATTTTTTGCAACGTTTATAAGCGTTGCGAAAACAAAAAATCGTCAAGGAAACCTTCAAAACCTTGACCATTTTTTTGGTTTTTTTCTTGATTTTCCTTTGTCTAAATCATGAAATCTCTGGGGGAAAAACATGAAAAATCGTTAAGGTCGATGATATAACCATGACGATTTTTCAACAGTCAAGAACAATCGTCATGATTATATCATCGACCTTGACGATTTTGTCTCTGTAACTTGAAAAAATTGAGTATTCTTCTCTTCTTGTGTCTTTTGACGATGCTTTTCTTTGGCATCCTTTCTTTGGAGTAAAATTTTGCTTTTTGCAAAAGGAAAGTATGGAACTTTCTTCTTGGAGTATTTGGTAAGAGAGAAATACAAAAGCTTTTGGTGGTGGCAGGACGAGCTCTCTAGCTACTGAAAAATGCAAAGTACAACCTATACACTTGGGCGATTTATAAATTTTTTATTACAATTACAATGGTCAATTTGCCTAGTGAATATGTACTTTGCTTCCCATTAGGCTTACACTAGTGGAATAAGGCTTGATTAGCACAATCACCCCATTCAATTATATCACAGTCGTGGGCTGAGCCAGCGAAAGCCCGGTCCCTAACTGTCTTATTACAGGAAAAAAACGGAATTAGCCCAAACTCATCTCCCAACTGTACTGCTTCGACCTCTCAACCTACGGTCAGATCTTGGATCCATTTTCAATGGTTGTGATCAAATAACTTACCTCGAGCAGATAAATAGACCAAACTACTTTCCCCTTCCTCTTTCGCACTTTCTTCTCTACCCAAGCCTTAAAATCCACCTTCAAATCTTTCATCTGTGTATGAAAAAACATCACAAACTTGAGTTTTTATGTTTATATCTTCTAATCCCCTTCATTAAAACCATCATCTTCATCAAATATTCTCGTTTTGAAGCTTCATTAGGTGATGTAAGGGTTTAATCAAAATTACTTTCCTGTTTTTCTATTCGATTTGTTACTAATAATACTTGTTTCTGATGGAGCAGTTACTATAAAAATTTGAGGTTGAGTTCGATTTCTCAAACATGCACAGGTAATTTCTCCATCACTGGTTACCTCTTCTAAGCCCTTTATCCATAAATCGATTTTTCCTTTTACAATTTTTTTTTTCATTTTGTCTATTAATTTGTTTGATTTTAGGGTTTTTATGTTTGTTTTTTTTTATGATTTTTAGGTAGTTGGATTTCTCCAAGATCTACAGGTATAGACTCTCTATTACTTTTGTTAGGTTCATTCAGTTTTCATATATGATATTTTTTTATTTTTTTTTGTGAATGTTTATGTGAATGGTTCTTGTGAATATTCTTGATTTAGGTTATGTGAATGATTTGGTATTGATTTAGGGTTTGTTAATTGACTGGAAATTTTTTAACATGTGTGATTGTAAAATATTTTGGATCATCTTTAGGGTTATGCAGCATTGATTTGTGGTAAGTATCAACTCTATCTTTTATGTTGGTTTTTTAATTTGGGTATGAGTTAGATTTCTTAGTTTGGGGATTACTTTTGATCCATTTTTCTGTTGTGGGTTTTGTTGGATTTAGGAAGTATATGTTCTTGGTTGATTAATGCTTCTGTAGTTTTGCCCAGTAACGTATGGGATTGTTTGTTATGTTGTAGTTTGTTGTTTGCTTGATTATTATATGGAATGGGTTGTATTACTCTTCAAGTGTAGCTACGAAAACGTTGTTAACTAGATGACTGTTGCCACTGTGGGAGGCCGACGAAAAGAATTAACTACCCCAGTAAATGCAGTTAAGAAATCTGGGGTTATACTATTGAGGTACTTATCAAATCTGGTCATCCCGATTGGTGTTGTTATTATTTGTTTTACTTTTGGTGTGTTAATGTCTGTATTTGGTGTTGCAGACTCTCCCAATTTTCTTGGATAAGCTCGTGGCTCCTTGGGCAGTTATACTGATTTCCGTGACTCCAATCTTCGTGTTTAGGGAGGTGCATATTAATTGAACTTCACTCTATGTACAATGTTTATAATATATGGTCAACTAACATGATATGTTTGCAATTGTATATTGTAGATAATGCCACTAGCCAATTAGTAGATAATGCAACAACAACATCGTTTATTCGTGTTCTGCTTTGCTTGTTCTTCCCAATCGCTTTCCTAATTAGTAAGGTAAAAACAATGTTTCTTGTATATATGTACAAGAAACTATATGGGTCAGTTATCTATGTAAATTATTTTGGTTCGAAAGTTAGTTTCGATAGTTCACTATCATGTCACAGCTTATAACTAAACTAGACCTTATGGCTCATTTCTATACTGAAATATATAAGTTTCACATGATTGAATATGGCAATATGTATCATGCATCTATCTTAACTCATTTTAAGTAAAATTATTTTTTATAAAAGTATAGTAAGAAATGTCCGTCACGGCGTCTTATCTAGTTTATCGTTGACAGGTACCAAAAGCATGAAATTTGCGATCTGGCCGACTTCACATCTGCTACGAAGTTCCATCCATTCAATTTCCATTTCTAGTTATCGAGGATTAATTTTCTTTATTAATATCACTCTTGATGTGGATAGTTGTCAGGTATGAGTATAATGTAATTCGGTAGTTTTGCAGAAGTTGTTTTTGTAACTGAATCAATTTAGTCGATGTTGATTTGAAAGTGATAGTCTAGAGGTGGCCTAAATTACCAGGGGATACTTAGATTAATTGGTCAGGTGTAGTTAATTTCAATTTTTGGTGAATGTCAGACTATTGGGTAGAGTAAAAAGTGTGAAAGTGAATCATGGGGGAACTTAGTTATGTGTGTCTTTCTGCTGCAGCTGCTGCTGTTTAAATTAGTTACTGAAATTTGCATTACTGGGTTGCAGGTTGGTCTGGAAAAAGAATATAGAAAAATCGATATCTCAAGGCGAATCCATTGATGAAATTTATCTTAAATCTGAGAATAAGAGAATCAAAGAAAGAATGGTATGTTTTCTTCTCGCTCTTTTCACTTGTATTTTGTAAGAACTATATAAGATTATTTAGAGATTGCATATTAGTTTTTTTGTTACTACTCGCTATCCAAAGATCACCACCTTAATGCCATTGATTCTTGGGGATTTGGTAAGTTTTCAATTGATCCTTCTTATATTTGTCCCTGCTGTTTGCTTTTCGAATACCAAACACATTCAAACATGGGATAAGGATTTTGTTCTGGGCTTCCTGGATATGTATGCACTTTCTGGATTTTAAGACGTCTGTGTTTAGACATGTACCCTATCATTGATATTAATATTTATGTCCATGCTGATGCAATTTTGTTGGTTTCCTCGATGTGTTAGGTTGTCTTACATATGAGTTTTTCTGTGGTACGAAATTGGCCGAAAACGAAGAGTTACGCAATACCTCATTTGTCCCAAAGGTCAGCACATAGCCTTTGTAAGATTTCCATGGAGTCTGTTTTAACTTTATTACCTACAGTTGAACTATGTATATGCTATGCTGATTAATTTACTTTGCATTTGGCCCAGTATATATTTTTCTGACTTAGCTTCTTTCTAGCCTTCATTGTTGTGTTTATGTAAGATATGGCACTCTTCGTGACATATGATCTATAAGACTTGTAGTTTTACTTATACAGTGATCTTTTTGTAATGACATGATCTGCACAGTATATCTATTTTGCTTGTGTTATTATTTATTGTGTTTGACATCACTTTATTTTGTGTTATAGATGTTATGTGCATTAATAGTTGGAGAATTTGCATTTCTTATAGTCACCTCTTCATGTCAGCAGGAAACAAGCTAAATGTAGTTGGAGATCTTCAAAGATTGTTAGAGGATAAAGCATATGGAATGGGAAGGTTCAATTCAAGTTCAGGTTGTTGTATCATTTTTCTTTTTGATGTTTACATGTATGACAATATAGGCAGATCTGCAGAGTTCTGTTTTGAACCTATATTTTGGAGGAATTGTGTTGTAATTTGTAGTTTCAATCAATGAAAATACTAGTTGTTTGCTAAAATTATGAAAATCATGTGCTCTTAATCAAGAAATCATTCAGAATCAAGAAATCATTCAGCTCAATCAGATCGTCTGATTGATGGAGTGATTCAGCTGAGTCAGAATCACTCCATTTGGAATCATCTCAAGCAGACTTGCTGATTGAAGTTTTTTTTTAATTATAAAAAATGAAGTGAAAGGACAGTTCGCGACAGTACTTTAGAAGGACAGAAATAAACTGTACTTCATCTAGGACGAACAACATCTGTGCTATAGAAATAGCACAAAAAAGTTAGCACAGTTGGGAATACAGTTTAAAACTGTACTATAATCGATAATAGTACAGTTTATGGCTAAGTTAAAACGGACGTTTTCCACTAGTGTTAGTCTTATGGTGTCCAATCTAGTATATGCCTAGTGAATTTATACTAGATTGGACATCCACGTCAGATAGTAGCCTAGAGGGGTTCTTATGGGTTTGGTGAGATTGGACAACTATATGCTGAACCATTCAGCGTTGAGCGCTGAATCATTCAGCGCTCAACAATTTTGGGCCCTTGGATTATTTTAACGGATAAGATACAAAAGATATATGATTAGATTTATTAAGATTCTGTAGAATATTCTTTTAACGCTGAACCGTTCAGCGTTTTTCCTATTTTTTCAGCGCTGAATCATTCAGCGTATCAATCTAGCTACTACTTGAGCTACTACCAAATGCTAGGAGAGAGAAGTAGTACTACTAGAATACACCACGCTTTTGGTAGTAGTAGTAGCCAATCTAGTACCCCATAAGATTAAGCCTTAGTTTTTACTTTTTATTGCATCCAGTAGCATGTTACCATATGCTTTCGCTTTTGCTCCGTAGGGTGGTACAAACTTTGTACCCTTTATCTTTGCTGATAAATAGAAAGAAAATAGATGAATTACAACCTAAATACTTCGGAAAAAAGAAAGAATTACTACCTGAATCAAATCTCCAAACTCGAGAATGAGTATGGATTATTTTGTTCTCAATTAGATGGAATGTGAAAACTTAATCCTGGAACTTAATCCAGAAAGGGGGTCGAAACACAACTTGAACACCATTAAGGATGATTAATTAACAAAACTATTCTTAAAAAAAATAAAAAATAGACTAGTTATTCAAAGACCAGACGGCATATAATATTCGAAGGAGTGCCAAGTATTGAAGCTCCACCAAACATCCCCGTGTTGAAGGGGGACCAAAGTGTCCATGTAAGAATGTCTGGTGCATGCACATGTTATTTCCATTAATGGCTAAACCTCTTTGATTACGACTCAAAAGGATACAAAGATTCCACAACAACTCCATCAAGCTTTCTAGCATTTCAATTAGAGAAAAAAAGCAACAGCAGAAACAAATCAAAAATCAAGAATGGAGATGAAATTATTCACAATCCTAATCTGGATGATCTTCACACTTATTTTCATAACTCCAGTACTCTGATACTGTCTTATGAAGTAGATCTCTCTTTGGTGTTTAAAGATTCTATATAGATTTTTCATCGGTAGTCATTATGTGTTGAGGTTATATTTGTGGTGATGTGGTCACCCATATTAGATTTTTCAAATTAGTGTTTACACACAAATCTTTTCAAAATAGGTGTTTACGCACAATTTGAAAAAAACCAAAACATTATGCATTTGAAAGTATGCAAATAAACATTGGGATAGTAAACATGTAAAGTGGGTCCCTAAATTTATATCGGTCGAGAGAAAATCCAAAAGAAAAACCACAATGAGAAGTATTGACTAACGAATGGCAAAATGCTAGTAGACATCTCTTTGAAGAAATTGTTTCGCACTATTTTGTTGTCGATTATTCTATAACTAATGAATATATGTTCTTTTAATATCTACATGTTTAGAGCATTTCCTATGGGTAGTGTTACTCCTTCAAAATGAAGAAGGACTACCATTTTGATCAAATTAGGTGCTACTATGGGAGCCTATCAACCCTCTTTCACCCAAAACTCTTTAACACACTCTTTCAAATGAAAGAGAGTACTTGGTAGTGAAGACTACCAAAATAAAAGGAAAATAAAACGGCACTTAGAGTGCCGTGCAAAAAAAATCTGATTTTTTAATTTTTTTTTTTGAAAAAGTCAAACGAAATCTAGTTTTTTATACGGAAAAAATCAAGGGACGGCACTTGGAGTGCCGTCCAAACCAATATTTGTTTTTTTTATTAATTTAAATATTTCCTTTTTTAGTTTTTATTAATTTTTTTATTACAAGTCAATTTTTACACGGCACTCCAAGTGCCGTGTAGTCTTCTTTCTCTTTTTACCATAGTGGGAAAACCCCACTTTCACTCCTTCACTCCTTCGTTTTGAAAGATTTAGTGGGCAAAACCTCACTACCCATATAAAATGCTCTTAGAGCAGGTAGATCAGTAGGAATTAGCTTTTACTCCAAGTTGTAGTAGTTAAAGAAAATTACCCCAATTTAACCCGGTCTACTTCAGGTACTACTCAAGTATAGGTGGAAAGTAAATGCTACACGGCAGAAGATGAACGGATGGTTTTTCTATAATTCAAATGCTATTCCCACTTGGTTTTTCTATTTTTGAAAGAAAAAGCGAAAAAAAAAATGGGCGGCAATTTGTCGTGTAATGATTTTCTTACTACTTCAAGTAGTAGTAACAGTGCACAAGCAAAAAATATAAATAAAAAACAATCCAATATTATCTTAAAAGTCGTAGTGTTAATTTACATTTCCATTAACGGCTAAACCTCTTTGATTATGCGGGTTTCCTTAAATATCATCAAGATTAGGACTCAAAGATATAAAGATTCTGCACCAACTCCATCAAGATGAAAATCAAGCTTTGTAGCAATTCAACCAGAGAAAAAAAGCAACAGAAACAAATAAAAAATAATCAAGAATGGAGAAGAAATCATCGTCGATCTTAATATTGGTCGTAATCAGCTTACTTCTCATAATTCCAGTCGTTTCACGAGCTGATGATGGTGGGTTTTTCTATCACGGATTCGCAGGAGATAAAACCAACATTCTCCACGGCAGCAACATAAGTTTAGATGGTAGAGCATATCATGAATATTATGAAAACGTCGATGAAATATATCTCAGATTAACTGACGATAAATCAAACTCGTATGGTCATGCTTTCTATCCATCTCCA
>JAJJMA010023201.1:0-30621 GCA_023529015.1 Papaver nudicaule
AGTGATGCAAAGGAAAAAAAAGACAAGCCTTCCATGAGAAAATCTGCTGAATAAAGCTAGTTTTACATAGTTACTTTATATTCTTCCATAATCAATAAGATTAGTTGGTTCCTTGTGAGAACTTGTTCTTACTTTTGCCAAAGGAATAAACTATATCTAAAAGTAGTTTGCCTTTTCATGCTTTTTAGAGTTTTTCAGCATGTACTACTTTATTTCATTAATAAAAGTTCTTTTTAGATGATTATTAATGATGTTTGCAATACTTGATTTGTCTACCTCAATCTTATTGCAACACATATTTTTCTATTACCTCGGTAGTGATGCAAAGTTATGTCTATTACAAAAGTTATGCTTTTTCTCACGATCAAGAACTTTTAATTCTATGATTTTTAGGGTTTTCACAAACTCGGAATCATATACTCTTTTCCAAAAAATTGGCTAAGGGAAAGAGATTATAAATAAAGGAATACTGGATAACATTAAATTGTTTTGTCCATGTTAGACTTTGTAAGTTGTTCTTTATTGAATAACACCACATGGGGGAGATTTCTTAACTGAACTTGCGCTTAATAACAAATCCTTTTGGGGAGCGTGGTTGTGGAATATTAGGAGAAAAGTATCTATGTTTCTCCAAAAGATGAGAACTCAGGAATCTTCGTTCAGATTTCCTAGTTATACCATCTTAAACTTGGTATGCGAGTACTTAGGTTGACCTATTCCATAGGTCTATGAAACCCTAGTCTCGAACTACTTTGTCATATTTTTGTGACAAATAGGGGGAGAATACATATGGTTCTTGTTCTTGTGGTGCATAAACATAGGGGGAGAACATCATGTGCTTACTTGCTATACTTTTTCAAAGTATCAAGTAAGGGGGAGTAATTAAAGCTGAGAAGAAGCTTCATATCAGGAATGAGCAGAATCACTTTAAAAGTTTTGATACACAGACTTTAAAGTTTGCTCAGATTCTTACTCTTTGCACAAACAACATGTGGGATTAGCATATTGTGAATGGGGTAAGATATAGATCCGATCCGAATCACAGGGGTAGCGATTCACTTCCTCTCTCTGTTTCTCTCTCTCTCTTAAGAAATGATCCAACCTCTAAAATTACCTCCCTAATGATCCCATTTAGAGTCTTATTTATAGAGTTCTCCTTTTATCCTTGGGTTGCCATGTGTCCTCTCAACCACTTATTCACCTAATTGCCATCCCTTATCTCTTAGGCCTCTAAGATCCTTTAACCCAAGACCATTTGAATGGGCCTAGATAGGTATATCCTAGACCCATTAGGCCCTACTAGACTTGGGGTATTCACATTAGTCCCCTGACGGTTTGAACGGGTGAGTGCGCCGAGTCAACCGTCAACCGTCATCCATGGATACCAAAGACCTTAGGCGTCTCCATAACTGCCCCTTAACTTCCCAGATCATGGATTACGTGGCAGCGCACGTCTCAGCCATTTAATCGACATCGTGGCCCAGATGGCGAGCGGTTACACTTCTCCACTTTCCCTTCTTTCTTGTATAAATAGTCCCCTGGTTTTCACTTCCCATAGTTAATCTTTTCCCTTTTCTAGTTTACTTTTCTTCTTTCCTTCTTTCACCACGATGAGCGATCATGAGATTTTGCCAGACGATCACATCGCTTCTGATCCTGAGAACGAGGTCGATCTAGAGAATGCGCCAGATGAAGGCGCTGGAAATGCTGGTTTCGACGTCTTTCCAGCTCCCGAGCGCAAAGATGGTCTATTTTCTCACAATCAATTCAACAAAAGCATTGCTCTCCAAAGCGCGTTCGTCCCGTTTCCTAGCGAAATTTATCCCGATGAGTTTCTCAACTCGCGCCTATTAAATCGTCTACCACCACCGCTCCCAGCCGAGCCTTTGTAGTTGCTGAACGCCGAGAGCAGTGGGTGGTCATTCCCTCCTTCTGAGCAGATTCCTCGCCTGGCTATTAACCGTGGTGATTACGAACTTTCGAATATTGTTTACGAGTCCACGACAAAACCTCAGGAGGGTTGGTCCAAGTGGGTCAAGTACATCACTAACCACGAGCCCTATGCACGTATCCTTGAAAGTCTCGGTATACTCGACGCTATCAAGGCATCAAGAAGTCGTTCTTGCAAGCGCAGTACCTCCGATCTGAACAAGCTTGTCACGCGTTGGATCTCTTTATACCATACTTTCCTCTTTGCTTGAGGCGAGGGGACGATTACTCTTGAGGACGTGATCGCGCTTACCCTGCTTCCAGCCCATGGCTCATGTTACTGGCATCAGTCAGCTGTCGAAGGATGTATGCGTCCAAAAGATTGGGACTTGGTCACTATTCTAAAGAAGTCAAAAGAGCATGCAAGAAACGTCCTTGCGGAAGGAGTTGGTGATAGCTCAGAGAAAGGTAAGGAGCACGAGACCGCTCAGGACGACGATCTGGAGGGGGGCGAGGAGCACGGGGATACCCAAGGTAACGCTTTTCTGAATTGTCTTTTCTTCTCAGGGAACACTCCGCTCAGCGCCACTAACAACGAGTTCTTCTCTCTTTCCTTTTACGTATATATTGTAGGTGAGGACGAAACCGAAGCCCCTGCTTCGAGCCGTCAGAAGAAAAGACGCTCCTCTTTCCCCTTGTTCGTGAAGTACTGGGTGCCAAAGGAAGTGGAAGATGGTTGGGAGCGTCCAGACTATGGCGATGACTCAGAGGCGCGTTCCTCCTTTTCTGGTTAAGTCATGATGTGTTTGAGTTTGGTCTAGCGAACACCATCAAAGAAGAACTTATGCCAATGGTCGTTCTGATGGCGCGTGGTGTGTCTTTCCCCTTGACTCCCATGTTTTTGGGCGGGCTTTACCGTCACTTAGACTTGTTTGTGATCGATCTTCAGAGGGCCGCCAATGTTCATACCGTCGAGACTTTCGTCCCTGCGAGCTTTCTCCAGATGTGGTCTTGGGAGCGCCTTCCTGGTTCCAGCCCAAGGGTTCCGACACTCACCATTCATGGTCACGTGGAGCGAGTCAATGAGGAAGGGGAAGTTTACCAAGATCCCATGGTATACACTTTCCCCCGTGCCCGTCTCTATAAGAATAAGTCGCCCAAAACTCTTGATAGCATCTCCAAGTACATGGATGTCGGGGCAAAGTTCCGTTTTTCTCTGTATACTGATGGTCGTGTTGGCCCCACTCCCTATTCTTTTTACTCGACTGAAGGGGAAATCCTTGATTCCAGGAAGGTGAGCCAGGCAAGCGAAGTGGATTTCGTTCTTTCGGTGACGTCTGGTTATCTGCCCGGCTTCTATGGCGGCGCGTTTTCTATCGAAGGTTATAACTTTGATCGTGTAGTCCGCTAAGCAGGATTTGATCAGGGGGTTCCTCTGCCTCCCCTACGTCCCCTTGTTCTGGACAACGCTTGATCGAGACATGTTACGATAGGTTTGTTTATTCTGATGGGGGCGCGCTTCGCTGTCGTCATGTTCCCTTCACAATTCGTTATCCTGACCCTACTAAGGATTTGTGTGTTTCTGCTGATTGGTATAAGTATTGGGAAGAGTTTTTAACGCGCGTGATGAAATTCCTGTTTACCGCTTCTGTTACCTACCCCGCGCCCGGAAAGAACGAGCTCTATGACATGCATCATGTTGGCCGTTTTGTGCTCGATAAAAGTATAGGAGGGCCGCTCAGACTTGTCCCTGGGAACAAGGGTCGCGCTCGGAATTCCAACGAGACCGCCTGGGGTCCTCTCCCATTGGACCCTGATGTGGTTGAAGGGCAGAAGTCTAGGAGGAAAGTCCCCCTCTCCTCCTCAAAGGTTGTTGGCGGGCGTGGACGATCACATTCGGCTAGAGTTTCTAAACCATCCCCTTCAACGCCTAGTGGTTCATTGGGCGGAGATCCTGCGGTAAGTGGTCACCCCTTGGCGTAGTGATTTTTTTCTTGGACCTTTCCTTAACCTTGTATTTACTTGGCCTTTTGTTTGTGCGTAGCCTGACGGCTCTCATGATCCTGGGCCGCGTAAGCGGTCTTTGGAGGAGTGGCTAAATATGCCCGAGCATGAGTGGCGTAGGAAAGCTTTGATTGATAAGTTAAATTGGGAAGCGGGTGTAGTCCCCATTCCTCGGTGTATTTCTTCTTCGTCTAATAAGTCTTGTACTAAACATGCGCGTCAGGTAAATTCCTCGAAGAGGAAAAGTCCCTCGTCCGCACAAACTCCCACTCGTTCGAGTAATCCTGGGTTTGTGGAGGAGTTTGAACGGCGTAATTAGAGCACCGGTCCCAAACCAGCTGACGTGATAAGGTTAACTCGTTTACAACCTTTGGTTTGTTCTGTTAGGCGTGGTGGGGTTAATCCTCTGAACTCACAGTCTGCCATTTTGGAATCTTTCAGTTCATCAATGTCTGAGAGGGTACATCACGTGGGTCCGTCCTCTTCCTCTCACGTGCTGTCTGATCCAGGTATGTATTAATTTTTACACGTAGAGTGCATTTATTCCTTCCCTTTTGAGCATAAAATCCTATATATACTCCAGTGTTTGTGGCATTCTTGTATATCGATTTTGAAAGTGTTTCGAGTCTAGTCAATACCTTGGCCACTTGCTACTGCTGTTTTCATATATATTTTTGTTCTAGGCTCTTTCGGGGGTGATTCTCTCAGCGATCGAGCAGGCGAGACTGACGCAGAAGTAAGCGCGTCCTCCGCATCCTTTGAGCGAGTGAGTTTTGTTTTGGATTTTAACCAATTTTATCCCTCCATTATTCTTGTTTTGTACTTACACCAGTCTTCTACAGGAGTCGAATATGGTGAAGCGCGTGAATAAGGATGCCGAGAGCGCTAGCAGTAAAAAACGCTTGAGGAATTCTTTGCCTACTAGGAATAATAACATCGTCAATCGTCCCACTGCTTCTGCTGTGATGGGTTCTCCCGCTGCCAGTGTAGCTCGTAATTCTACTGCCTTGCCTATGTTTGACCGCGTTTTTGAGCGCTCAGAGATTGGTTTTGAAAAAGTTCCCTTTGAGCTAGTGCATGCATTTTGGGTTCCTTCGGTCCATGTGGGTACTTATACCAGAATCCTGAGGCGCCATGGTCATCTTGTTCCCGCGCAGATGGCATCTTTTATTGGTGTAGGGGCACAAGTTAAAACGGTCAGTGATCTGTTGGATGTGGCGACCGGTCTCTATGACGCGGACCAGAATCCTCCCTCCGAAGAAAGAATGGCAAAGTGGGAAGAGACTCTCTCTACTGCTAAACTTATGCGGCTTAACGTTGCTTGGTTGCTGGAGTTGATGAAAAGGGTGAAAGTCAGGCATGATCCTAGGTCCTCAAAGCTGTCTGCTCGAATTGAGCATCTGACGAAGGAAAAGGCGCGGTTAGAGGCGGAGGTTGAGACCAAGAAGGCCGAGCAGAAGAGGATTGCCACCGAGTTTAGTGTTGCTACTGAGGCGCTAATTTTGGTGGAAAAGGACGTTGAGCGAGTTAGTCTTGAACTGGAGACCAAGCAGAGGGAGTTGGACGAGCTTGTCGAGGCGGATTCCTTACTTTGGGGGTTTTACCCATTTTGTTTTGAGTGGTAGGATCTATTATTTGTCGTTTGGGTATCGTGCTAGACATTAATGTTGAATTAATGACTGTTAAATCGTATATATATGTAGCTGGGATATTATTTGTGTTGCGGTCTGTTTTGTATTGGTTTTCTGCAGAGGTTTGGGTGGATATGATGGTGCTGTTACGCGAGGAAGTTGCTAGCGACATACGCACACTGCGCAAGGCCAGCTTTGTTATGCCGGTAGTCCTTGCTTATTTTAGGAAGTTGGCAGATGACTCGTGTCTTGAATTTGCTGAGGTAAACTCCTTAGTGGAGGGGATAAGGTTATCTGGGTGCGAGCCTGATGAAGTCGTGTTGGAGCGCCTCCGGGATTGTAGGGCTCGTCGGGTATTCTCCACTTTGAGCATGTATGACGTCTCCCGCGCCCTTCGTGTAATAAATGCATCTTTAGATCATGCTTATGTATTGTTTCCCACTTTTCGAAGTCGAAGCGTCTAAAAAATGCGTTCCTTTATCAAGGTGACTCGTGTCTTTTCGATATCTGTGTAATAATAAATGCAAATTTTAAATGTAGATTTTTGAGAGCGTATATATATATGTTCAGTTGTCGTCTGTTTTTTTTTTGTGTGTTATGCCCTGTGTTTCTTTTCCTACCCCCTTTCCTTCTCTTTACTCTTCTTCTCCTCTTTTTTTTTTTTGACATTTTCTTTGATGGCCTTTCGTCTTCGCGGTGTTTCTTATTTCATTACCTTGTCGTCCACACCTTCTGTATCCACTCAACTAGATCTCGAGTGCGAGATTGGTCGATTGGAGTCGGTCAAGGAGGAAGCAGAATTGTTAGTTACTCATAGGCGAGAGGATTATGAGGCTCTCCAACAGATTTGGAACGACCATCATGCTGAATGGGAAGCTGCATGTGATGCTGGAATCGCTCATGGTGTCCAGTTTGGATTTAATAACGAGGTGGGACTTCGCCAACAAATGGACATGACTCATAGTCGGCGTACCGCTGCCCTCAGTAACCTTCTTGAAGCCGAGCGATTTGTCAGAGATATTGACGAGGAATTGGAACGGTGCAGGCGCGCCCTTGCTATAGGCGCTATTATGCCCTTGGTTTAGTTCTTTGCTTTATGTAGATGCCGTATGGCTTTTCACTGAATTGAAACGTTCCCTCTATGAACACGTGTCGTACATGCCCAGGGCGGCTTCTTTATGTATTAAATGCATCGAATTCGCTAGTATAAAATACTTTCATTTTTCACATTTTAGTTTCAACTAGCAAGATGGCTTCTGCGGATGGTTTACGGGTGTTGGCACTAACTGCTATCCCTGGCGCCTTGGCCCGTGCTGAACTAGAGAAAGAGGCAAAACGCTTACGCAGTATTCTTTGTGAGACGGAAAATTTACTACGTGTGCATGAGCAACGATGTAAGGGTATACGCGCTGCTCTCGCTGATCAATGTGAAACCATGAGTTTGATCCGTCGTGCGGGTGCGAATCCCAATTTAACAGGTAAGGCGCGTTGTCGCTATAATGATCTTGTTCAACAGCTTGCGAAAGAGGAGGAGTATGTGCTATACGTGAAGGAATCTGTCGACTTTGTCGTACAGCGCGTTGCTGAATGCGAGGCGGAGCTGGCCAAATCAGTCAATGTTTGATATTTTTATTTCGAAACTTCTCAGGCTTTGTGAGGATGCGTTTTTAGTAAAACGTAGTGTGTTATTTTATGTAGTTCATCCAGTATGTGAAGTGGGATTTGTTAATGATAGGCGCGCTTCAATTTTTTTTTTATTATTATTTATTTTTTTTAAGAAAGCGCCCATGTTATACTTTGCTTTGGGTATTTAAAAGACGGCGCGTTTAGTGCGCTCCTTGAGGGTTTTTGGTGCCCAATTATCTAGGGTTATCGGCGCCCTTGTGTTGAATCGATTTGTGTATTGGAAATGCAGCGTGTTCAGTGCGCTCCTTAAGGGTTTTCAACGCCAATTGACCAGGGTTATCAGTGCCCTTGTGTTAGATCGATTTGTGTTATGAGAGGCAGCGTGTTCAGTGCGCTCCTGAGGCAGCGTGTTCAGTGCGCTCCTTAAGGGTTTTCAGTGCCCAATCAACCAGGGTTATTAGTGCCCTTGTGTTAAATCGATTTGTGTTATGACATGCAGCGTGTTCAGTGCGCTCCTGAGGCAACATGTTCAGTGCGCTCCTTAAGGGTTTTTAGTGCGCAACCGACCAGGGTTATCAGTGCCCTTGTGTTAAATCGATTTGAGTATTTGAAAGGCAGCGTGTTCAGTGCGCTCCTTGAGGGTTCTCAGTGCCCTTGTGATGAATAGTAATAATAATTGAGACGAAAAAGATAGATCACGTTTTTAAGACGCTCACTTATTTAACGGGCCGAGCGAAATATCATGCTCGTGTATAATCAAAGGAAAGATAAGTAGGATAGAGATATCATTACCCTTGCCTATAAAATTTTTCATTTAGGCATAATACAATTTGATCCATTTACCATTTATTGGAGTGTCAATCTCCTTTCCACTCATGTGATTGAGATAATAATAACCGTTTTCCGCAACTTTCCTCACGATATAAGGTCCGCGCCAATTTGCTGCAAATTTTCCGGCTTTGGCCTTTCTCTGCACATGTTTTGCAATCTTTAACAAAATGTCTCCAACCTCAAAGTTACGCGGTATCACCTTCTTGTTGTAATAGCGCGCTTTAGTAGCCCTGTAGGTTTCGGCGAAGCGTTCCGCCTTGGCCCTCCGCTATGCTAGTGCGTCAAGATGCGCAATTCTATTCACGTTGTCTGGCTCGGCGTGACTTGCCATGGCCACTATAGCGGATGGTATTGCAACCTCGGCTGGTAGGATCGCATCTTCTCCATATACTAGTGAGTAAGGAGACGCCCCTGTGGAGCTGTGCTTGGAGATCCTATATACCCATAGTGCCAGGGGGAGTTGTTCGTGCCAACCTCTGTGATGGTCATGGACCGTTTTGCTCAAAATCGCAGTAGTGTTTTATTGGTGGATTCTGCTAGCCCATTTCCTTGTGGGTAGTATTCAGTAGACGCGTGCTGCTTTATGTTGTATTTGGCTAGTAGATCCGCCACCTTTTGATTGATAAAAGAGGTGTCGTTATCTGAGCGGATGATCATAGGCGCGCCAAAACTACAAATGATGTATTATTTGATGAACGCGGCTATGATCTCCCCTTCATAGTTTCGAAGAGGCGCTGCTTCCACCCATTTGGTTGAGTACTCTGTGGTGGTAATTATATACTTGTGCCGGCTTGAAGATAAAGGGTTTATAGGGCCGATTAGATCCAGACCCCAGCTATGAAAAGGACACGGTGCCACCACACTATGTAAATCTTTGTGTGGCGCTTGTATTATGTTCCCGTGAAATTGGCAAAGATCGCATTTCTTGACAAATTCAGTCGTGTCGGCCTTCATTGTAGGCCAATAATACCCCCCTTTGTGGATCTGTTCAAATAGCTTGCGCTTCCCTTGATGCTCTATTTCGTGAGTCTTGCTCATTACTATCTGTGCTTCTTCCTTGTTGAGGCATCTCAGCGCTCCGTTGTCAAAGCTCTTCCTATATAATACTCCATCAGTGATAAAAAACCGCGCTGCTTTTCTTGTTATCACGAGAGTCTCTGTCTCGTCGCCCGGTAATAGACCATTCCTTAAGTAATTGATGTATGGTTGCCTCCAGTCAAGCTCCTCGATCGTACATACCTCTGACGGTTGTGCTGGCGACTAGCATTCCATGCAGTCACCTTGTAGTGTCACGGCTTGTGTTGCCATCTCGGGCCAATAGAACCCTTTCCTTTGTAACCTTCTGTACAGGGGAATTACTCCCGAGTGCCACAGGTTTCTTGATGAACTCTGGCCATGAGTCTCTCTGCTTTTTTGCTTCCTACACATCGCGCCAATGCCCCACCAGCCATTCGGTAATAGAGCTGCCCCTTGATGATCACGGAGGATTTCAACTTTTTAAACAACATCAACCTCTCTTCTTTGGGTTTGCCAAGTTCCCTCATGACTCCCCTTCTCCAGTCATTTTCTTCCTCAAATTTCATCTCTTGTAGCCAAGTGCTAGGTAATTCTTGTCTATGCACAGTGATCGAGCCTTCCTCCTTGCCATTCAAATTGATTTTCGCCGCCAGTGTCGCTAAAGCGTCGGCATGTCTGTTCATGGCTCTTACCGTATGTCCCAATTCTACCAAGGTTAATTTGGCCATTTGCTCCTGGGCTTCCGCACGGTAAGGTGCCAGGCGCTCCTCCTTGACATGGAAATCACCCCCAGCTTGACCGGTCACTAACTTGGAGTCACCGTGTACACGTAGTCGCGAGAGTTCCATTTGTTCAACGATTTTTAGGCCTAATAGGAATGCCTCATACTCAGCTTCATTGTTACTGCATGCGAAGTCCAGCTTAAAAGCAAATGAAAGCAACTCTTTCTGCGGTGTCTCAAACACTATTCCCACTCCTCTGTACGATCCATAGGACGACCCGTCAAAATACATGTCCCAAGCATCCTCCTCGTTGAGTTCTGCCACTTCTCCCGGAATATCCTCATGGATACAGGCTTCATCGCTCCCTGGAAACGCGGATAAAAGATCTGCAATTGCTTGTCCTCTTATGCCTCGAGGTCTTTGGTAATGAAGTCCGAATTCTGACAGTTGTAGGGACCATCGCGCGGTTCGACCGGTTAAGTATGCTCGCTCAGCCAAATATACCATGGTATTTGCCGCTGCAATTACCACCGTTTGGTGCACTAGTAGATACGGTCTCAATTTTTGGGCCGCGTAGATCAAAGCTAAACAAGCTTGCTCGATCCGCGGATATCTTATCTCGGCGTTCCTCATAACACGACTCACATAATATATCGGAAAGAGCTGATCGTTCCCTAGATCTTGAGCAAGTAGCGCCCCTATGGCCTCGGAAGTGTACGCCAGGTAAAGGTGTAGGCGCTCTTCAGGTATGGGTGGTCGCAGGACCCGAGGGCAAGTTAAACATCTCTCTACGTTTTCGAAAGCGCTTTGCTGGGTGTGTCCCCACTGAAACGCACATCCCTTCTTCAGAAGCGGGGTAAAAGCTGCCATCATCTGTGCTAGGCCTGGTATGAGCCTTCGAACGTAGGATATCTTCCCGAGGAAACTTTGTAGCTCTTGCATGTTGGTGGGCCTATCCACTATAAGTATCGCTTGTGCCTTTCCTGGGTCCACTTGTATCCCCCTAATAGTGACCACGAACCCCAGGAATTTTCCGGATGTGACCCCAAAAGCGCACCCCAAAAGCGCATTTCAAAGGGTTCATCTTGAGCTTGTATTGTCTACAACGCTCGAACACCATCCACAGGTGGCTAATGTGGTCTTCCTTCTTCTGAGACTTGACTACAATATCATCAACGTATACCTCGATCTGCCTGTGGATCAGATCATGAAAAATGGATACCATAGCTCGTTGGTACGTCGCCCCTGCGTTCTTCAGTCCAAACGGCATCACCACATAGTAGAAACAACCATAAGGTGTTTGGAACGCCGTTTTGTGCGCGTCCGCAGCGCTCATCCTGATCTGATTGTAGCCACTATAGCCGTCCATAAATGAGAACATTTCGTGGTTACTGGTCGCGTCCACTAGCATGTCCACATTGGGTCCTTGGGGCAGGCTCTGTTCAAATCTCTATAATCGACGCAGCAGCGGATTTTTCCATTCTTCTTCATTACGGGCACGATATTGCCCAACAATGGCGCATTCTTTATAGACATAATGAACTTCGCCGCTACCAAACGCTCAATTTCCTCCTTTATCGCCAAAGCAACGTCCTTATGGAAAGTGCGACTTCTTTGCTTAACTGGCCGAGCATGCGGCATCACGTCCAGGGAGTGGGTAACCAACTCCGCGTATAGACCCGGCATTTCGCTATATTTATAGGCAAAAACATCCTTGTATTCCTTCAATAACTCAATCATCTTTTCTCGTTCCTCTTTTCCCAACGACGCGCTGATCTTGATCAGGCGTTCCTCCTCATCTCCAATATCGACTTCCTCCATCTCGTCTAGGGACGGTATTTCCTTAGGCTCTTCTACCGGTAAGGACTCTGCTATTACTTCCTTATCCTCTTCGGGAGATGATGTCACCTGGCTTGTGGATGCCTCGCACAGTTGGTCAGGCGGCATCACCTCCGCTGATTGCTATAATCTGTATACATGTCCTCCGCTCTGGGTGGTAAAGTGGTGGAACTGGGGTTCCAACTCTAGCTTTGGTCTCTTTGCTTCTGCCGGCGTCCCTAATCTTTTGGGGCTGAACACGGACACCTTCTGTTCGACCTTCCTTTTTTCTTTAGACGTAACCAAGCGCGTATGACTGAAAAATGAGATCTTTTCTTCTTCTTCCCACTTTAGCAAGGGAATCGTACGAAACAATCCTATCACGGCCGCCTTGCTCTGCTCCGCCGGATTATAAAAGACTGCTTCCGCCATGTACGCCTCCTCGGTAGGGGTTGTTGGTGGCGGGGACCCTGTACTGTTTACCTCCAATGTTAGTTTTGATACATTGATGGTAAGTGGATGCTACGACTCGGTGATCACGTATCCACCCGCGACCCAATAGTAGATGAAACGAGTATGATCGTCTAGCACATGGAACGGTACAGACGCCCTGATTGGTCCGACAAATACGATAAGACATATAATCCTTATTGCTTCCTGGGTATGGCCCCCAAATCCGCGTACCACCGTTCTCCGCTCTCTGACTTCTCCCCTTGGTACTCCTAATAGATCCAGGGTGTGCACTGAAATGAGATTCAATGAAGCTCCTCCGTCGATGAACACCCTTCTCAATTGTTGCCTGTTGATAGTCGCGGTGAGATACAATGGTCGTAAGTGCTCCCCGGGGATGCATATGTCGATGTCATCGAAAGTAACTCTCCCTTTTGATAGCACCTGATGCCCCGCGGCTACCGCGACAGTGGCCTGGGACGCTTCCCTCATCTGATCTTCGCTAAAACCGAGGGAATCGAAAAACTGTTGGTCGATGATTGTGTGAGTGTAAAATTTGCATGAGTACTTCACACCTAACAGCCATCAGATCTATTATCATGCAAAACAGTATTCAAACGTATAAGAGTGCGAAGAGGTTAAAGATGCATCGAAGACAATACATATGAGAATATAAAGACTAAGAACTCGATTATTCATTCAAATTTCTGGTAACTAATACATGGATATGATCCTTAGAGGTTTAGAGGAGAAAGCTAACCTAATCTCACCCTTCACAACTTAGGTTACACCAAAAATCCAACCTCTAAAATGTTTCTCGAGCTCGCCTTATATAGGCCGAGTCGGTAGTGGTTTACAACTAATAAGACAAGCTACCCAATCGTGGTGGTGTCAGAGCTTGTCGAGTAAGGCGGTTCCTTCGGTGAGACCTCCGAAGATGACTTCGGGCTTTCATCCTTCGATGATCTAGACGGGTCTTCTATCTTCGATCTCTTCCTCGGGGAAACTTTGCTAGTTGATCCCGAAGTATGGCTGCGACATCCTCTGGCAAGGCCTGGTCGTTCTGATCTTGACACGAATCCCGAGGGTGTTTTACCCTCCACAGTTTGCCTCTTTCCTTTCCTGGTATCGAAGATGCCTGGGAAGGAAATTTTCTCTTCGCCACCTTCCTCTCGCCATGCACCCCACTAGCTGCCAAGTGTGACGTTTCGTGACACGTTCTGCATGTTCCCGAGATTTTTGCTACCTTTTGACCTTCCCACCGGAAGCGCCAGTTTCCCTTCACTATTTAAGTTTCGGTTTCTCCCTCTAAAATTTTTTAGTCTTTTCGTACCATCTTCTGCAGCTCCGTCGCTCTTTTTCCGAAACCCTTGAAATTATATCTTTTGATTTGTTGCTTGCTTGGTGTTTTCTTCTGGAACCCATTGCTTCAATCTTCTTATTGTTTCATAAAGACGACTCTTTTTCTCCTTTCGCCATCTCCCAAGTTCCTGATAAATCTTGCATCTGCAATTTCCGGCGCCGGCAAGTTCTGTCCTTCTTCCCCTTGTTTTTATTTTCATGTCGTTTCCTTCTAAAGTTGATGCTCTCATCTCGATGATGAAGAACTTAGGTTTTAGAGATGATTCTTTCAATATTAAGGCTGTCGGAGCTCCTGGCAGCCGGCTGACTCCAGAATTAGTCGAGGAGTTTGGATGCAACGAGGGGAAGCTTTTGGTTTCGTTCTATCAAATTTCTGCTGGGTTGATTCCCCCTTTTTACCAACCTTCCAACCCCCTATTTCTTGAAATTCTCTGCTCCCTTCCCAGTCCTCGGGGTGTGATGCAGCTCACTTGTAGCTCCATTCATCTTATCAACTAGTGGGTTTCCCGCTCCGAGGATAACTCTCCTGCCGGCTCTACATCGAAGTTTTACTTTACCGCCAAAAACTTCTTTCAACATTACGAACCATTCTTGAAGCTGGACAACGAATTCGCCCCTTGGGGAGTCGTCTTTCGGACTGTGAAGAGTGGTGAGAATGTTATTCCAGGGACTTTAGATTACTCTATGGACGAAGACTGGTATTCGGAACCTGTGCTTCTGGAGGGTCCTATTCTTCGAGGCTGAAAGGATGCAGGTCGCTTCATTCCTCGGACATAGTTCGAATTAGGACACGAGTTCTCGACTCAACATCTTTTTATGATTCATTTTTCTGACGAGGAGAGAGAGCTGTCCCGCCAGGTTTTAAGGAAGGGCAAAGGTGTTTCCGCCGGTGCTTCGAGTAGCTTGAAGCGTTCCTGAGCAGATGAGAAGACTATGGAGCAGGTAACAAATACCTTTTTTTAAGATTTATTTTCTGGAGTATGCATACTTGCCTCT
The DNA here is from genome assembly GCA_023529015.1 of Papaver nudicaule. Lineage (NCBI taxonomy): Eukaryota > Viridiplantae > Streptophyta > Magnoliopsida > Ranunculales > Papaveraceae > Papaver > Papaver nudicaule. Next base: position 14,387 of record JAJJMA010023201.1, read on the forward strand.
ATTTGTTTCCTGAGAAAGACGGATTCTCATTTGCAGGGGAACGTTGTGTATGTGGGCGGCTTGAGTGTGGAGAATGAATTGGTGGGTTTTGAGTACGAAGAGAAGATCGAGGTTGCCAAGCCTCGCAGGAAGTTTGTTTTTAAGAAATCGTCCAAAGTAAGTTTACCGCACCAAGGCAAGGTACCATCGAAACCTTCGAAGAAGAAGATGAAAGCGGTTGCTTCTGTCGAACTGTCTTCGGCGAAGGCTACTGATGTGCCTCTTGTTGATAAAGCTATCGAGGAGGTTGCCGCCGTCAAACCGAATGTTGTTGAGCCGAATGTGCCTGCCTCTGCCTCGGTTATTATTGCTTCTTCTGCTGCGACCACGGCCTCAGCCATGGTTGCCTCTGTTGTTGCAGCTCCTGCCTCAGCTGAACCTTCTGTCTTATCTTCGCAGAAGATTGTTCATGTGGTTGATCTCCTTCTTCCACGAAGGGATGGCTCGTCTATCAGTATGGATTCTTCGAAGGAGTTAGTTATCAGTTATCCTCGCAGTTCAAAATTTCCACCAGCTCCTAGTTTTGCTAGCAAACACTCTCAACCATACACTGCGAAGAGATTTAAGGAGGTTCTTTTTGAGAACCATAATCCGAGTGACTTTTCCAAAGAAGTCTCCTCTCGCTTTGATGCTCATGCCTCTGATCCCTTGGGCTGTCCTTTGGATCCTGAATTTTGCAAGAAGTTTGGCGTTGTTCTTGGAGGTGACCGTCTCAGAATGTCGTATGATCTTCGTCATCCGCCTTTTTCGTATGAGGAGAACCTCTCTATGCTTCAAATGGTGCGTTTGCTTTTCTCTTTAAGTGTAAATAGTCATATTTTTTGAGTTTCTGGCTGAGTATTTGGTGCCTCTTCGTATTCTTCCAAGGTGACTACCATGAGTCTGGTTTTCTGGCCTATGCCTTTGATCAATATGGCGAGGCTGAGTATCATGAGAGGAAGTTTTTCCAAATGCAACAGGAGCTTGCCGAAGAAAAGACTCGCAGTGCTCGCGAGAAGAAGAATTTGATAGGTATGTATTTTTTTATCCTTTGTTTGCATTTTACCTTGTAACTTTATGCTGAGAAAAGTTTGTTGCTGTCCAAAAAGCCGAGTTAGAACAATGGAAGAAGAAGCTCCACGAGGCTAAGTTAGCTTTAAGCAACTCTCGAGAGAGTCGCAAGCCTTCGCATAGTGCTTCTGTCGATGGAGGTCATCGAGGTGAAATTAATAAGCTTATAAAAGAGAGGAATCAAGCATGGGATGACCGAGATTACCATAAGAGGAAGAGGCGTGAAGCTGAAGACCTTCTTGCCGAGGATAAAAGGAAAAAAAGTTAAGGCCGAGCGCCTTCTTGAAGAGGAGAAAAATAAGAGTGGGATTATTGCCCGGGAGAATCACTTTTTTCAGCTGGATGTAGAGCGCCTATCTCGAGAGCGAGATGCTGCTCTTAGGGAGAAGTCAGTCACCGCCTCTGGCAGAGTGGTGTAGAGAATTTGGAGCGAGATATTAGGAATTTGAAGGTTCAGACGTCTGCGCTGAAGAACGTCAATAATGATCTGACTGCAGAGAACACTGCTTTGAAGAAGGGTTGTATGATATAAGTATGGAGCTTGCCAAGGCGAAAACTTCGAAAGATCATCTTTTCCGAATGATCGATGAATATCGGATAGAACTTGCTAAGTTTGGGGCGGCTTCTTCTGAGGATATTAGGAAAAGGGCTACCCAGCCTCGCTTTACCAACCAACATGAGGTTGCTGAGTACATGGTTGTTAAAGAAAGTAGGGTGCTAACCCTGATCAAGTTGTTGTGATGTTGTTTACTGCGTTTTTCAGTTATCTCAACTTTTTCTTGTTTCGGCTATTTGACAGGCATCGAAGCCAACCTACAGAAGAAAGTTGCAGATGCTGAGTCCGCGAGGGACGAAGCTGTCAATCAGTTGGTGCTTGAAGCCGACCAAAAGTTGGAGTTTGAAAGGAGAGCAAAACAATTGTCGAAGGAGTTGTCTGAGGAACATCGACGTCGAACTGCCGATGTGAACAGGCTTTCCCGAGAGCTGGAGCTCGAACGTAAGCGTCGCTCAGAGGATGTGCAGAGGAGTGTGGAGGAAATTACTGTCGAACGAGATTTTCGCCTCAAGTGCCAGCAGGACCTTAGAAATATGGTTACTGGCTTTGCCCTCATTCACCATCAGTTAAGGCATGGGCGGGTTGTCGAAGAACTGCTTACTCGATCTGCTTTGACTTCCTCCCTAGCTACTAGCATGGCCTGTCGAAGGCATGGTCGGTCGCTCTTTAGAGCCATCGGTATTAAGCCTCCTACCTATGGGGATGTTGGTGCAAGGGATGCTGACGCGATACTTCCAGGCGACGAATACTTGCTACCTCAAGAGATGTTTGTAAGGTTAACTAGGGATGAAGCGCGAAAGAGAGGGCTGCTTGGGAAAATTCCTGAAGACAAAGGTCCTGATGATGATGAAGGCGATAACGATGGTGATTCTGATGATGGCCACTCAGGTGACTCCGAAAGTCATCCCAAGGGAGACTCCGGGGGTGATTCTAAGGATGATTCGAAGGGTGATCCGAAAGACGATCCAGAGGATGGTTTGAAAGATGATCCAAAAGACGATCCAGAGGATGGTTCGAAAGATGATCCAAAAGACGATCCAGAGGATGGTTCGAAGGATGATCCGAAGAACAATCCCAAGGATGATCCGAAGGATAATGCTTCAGTTGAGACTGGAGACCCTGCTGATGATGTCGCACAGGATCTCGGTGACGCTTAAGTGCCGAGCACTGGTGGTGGTATGGGTGTTAACTTCGATAAAGGGAACAACTATTTGTTTCAAGAATCTTCGGCCGCGTATATTGAAGAGAGCGAAAGTGAGTCTGAGCCCATTAGGGAAATCACTCATTCAAGACAAGATCACTCTGGCTTTCGAACTTATGAAGAGGATCTGGTGGCTGAAAAAAGGCTTTGGAATGACATGAAAGTTTTTGGAGATTCCTCCCCACGTCACGTTGTATTATCTAGTGAAGTTTCTCCCGTGTTGTAGCAGCGAGGCTTTTGCTTTTCCTTTTTGTTTTCTGATGCAAGAATTTTTGTACTTGGCATCTCCCATTTTTTGTGCTTGTAAGCTGTATTGACTATGTTTATGAAGAAGCCTTTTTTGCTTGATTGGAGTTTTATTTTCCTTTTTAATTTGCATATATGTGCTGAGAACTTCGTGGTTAAGCACGAAGTTGTTGTTGCAATATTCTAGGCTCCTAAGGGCACTCGAGGTGCAACTCCAGGGCTTACTTCGATGTGGGAGATAGTAAACCAAGCTAGTGGGGGCGTATGGATCACCCTTCCCAAAGGCTTTTAGTTACGTGCCTGTTTTAAAGCAAACATAGGCTATCGAGGTCATAGGTACCCGTTTTGCCTCAGGGTGCTGGGTTGTTGTCGAGGATACCGGGTATCCTCCGAGAGAATATGGTGGTGTTATGATATTCCCTTTGTCCCAAATTTAGTGAGGAGCTTATGGTGGGCAGCTGCTATGATTACTCCTCGATAAAAAAGTAACACAATGGGGGAGTGCCGGTCTCTGCTGGAGCTTAGACATGGTACTATTCTCCTATCACGGCCTAGAGTTCGACCCCTCTGTTTCTCGATAGACCATCCTCGAGGTTATGTTTTATTTTTTGGAGGAGGTCCCTCGGCTGCATGATTTGCCTACTATTCCCGTGAATACAAGCGAATCAGCTGCCTCGGGGTTGATCCCATTTATCGTCCCCTCGACGCCTCAGAAAAGAGAGGTCCTCATGGTCGTGTGGTAGTGGGTTCAAATGCTTCGTTAGCTTAAGTAGCTTAGATGCAAAGTACCCACCGCTAACGGGGTGTCTTGTGGGTAGAGGACTGTGTCATATAGCTCGTAGGGCCCTTACGACTGATATGATCATCAGCTCTGTGCCTGCTATTCGAGGTCTTTTTATGTTTTATGGCGTCTGGGCCTTTGGCGTTAAGGCCTTTTAATTTTATTTGCGTCAAGGCACTGTTTGCTTTATATGGCGTGAGAGCCTTTGGAGGTTTGCCTATTCGGGTAGGACTTTCGCCTAACCAAGTAGGATCTGGAGTTTGGATCGAGGTATAGTGCCTCGATAAGTACAATATGTATTTTTCTTAACAACATGCCGAACTGCTTCTTTTATTTGCTCATTCTAAAAACTGACATATCTTATGCGTTGCTTACATACGTGGTTCTAATTGAGGTGTTTCAGATTCTTCCCCTCAACTGGGGTGCTTATCTTTTATCCTTCGAGATTGACTAGGCTGTATGTGTTATTTCCGAGCGCTTTTTCGATGACGTAGGGCCCAGCCCAAAATTGCTCCTCCAAAGTTTCTTTCCTGGTGTCAGTCGAACAAGCCTTGCTGTCAGATTTGCTTGGTGTTGGTGCCTTGTTCCTTGATACGAGGAACTGTTCTCTGTGCTCAGTATGATGACAATTTCTTTTGCTGATAGGTCGAGTGCCTTGCTTGTGGATGACTGGGCTTCTCATGGTGGTGTCGGCCATTCCAGCCTCAACGTCAGCTATGAACTTTTCGATGCAGGACTCTGTTATCTTTTGGTGTTTGGCCTCGCTTGGAGAATCCTTCCTCGAGTGTTCCCTTGCCTGGACATCGATTTCGTTGCATAACCGACCTGCGGTAGGGTCACCGAGGATTTCTGCGATTCCGAGCGGCGTTGGGAACCGGATTCTTCTGTGCAAGGTAGAGGGCACTCCTAGGATGTTGTGAAGCCAAGGTCTTCCCACAATTGCATTATAGAGCGAGTCTATGTCAACTACACAGAATGATGTGGGTTGTTCCATCTTTCCAACATGAATTAGTAATGACAACTCTCACCTGGGCATCGAGGGTTTTCCGTTGAAGCCATAGACATTGTACGAAGAGGGCACCAAGGTTCTTTCCTTTCCAAACATCTTATCGTAGGTCCGTCCAAAGGGTATGTCTACAGAACTTCCTGGGTCCACGAGTATTCTAGGCATCACCGTCTTCTCGGTATGGAGTGTGATAACTAAGGGATCATTGTGTAATCTTCCCTCGTCAGGAATATCTGTTGCCGAAAAGAAAACTGGGCGCCTATGCCATTCTTCCAGCTGCCCTCTCATTGCTACACTTAGTATTTCCTTTCCCTCAAAGTCTCTTTTGTGAATTCTATCAGTGGGGATGCCTTCGAGATTTCGTCCACAGATATCTGCGTGAACTATGGAGTTGCAATCCTCAAATCTTGGGACGCTTCGGTCAATGGTTATTACGTACGCTTCGTGCTTCTTCTCCCCTGGTTGCGGCTGATTTGGATGTGGCTTTGGTAGTTCCAGGAAGTGCTTAAATTTTCCTTTTGAAATAAAAAAGTAGATTTGTTCTTGCGCGGTGACGCAGTCCTCTGTTGTGTGCCCATAGAATTGGTGGAATTGACAGTAATCCCTAGAGTTTCGAGTGTGCTTTGGCTGGTTTCCTCTGCTCCTCGGGTATCTCATCTCACCTGCCAACTCGGACTGCTCGATGCTTCGGAGAGCGTCCTCGATGGCTACACACAGCTTTGGCAGCTTTCTATCTTGAAATGCAGGGAAACCTGGTCTTTGTACACCGAACTTTCTGCCTCCCTCCTGTCCTCTTTGAGCACCGCTGTTTTCAAATTCCCTTCGTGAGTCATTGCCTCTACTGTCATTGTATTTCCTATTGTCATGATATCTTCCGTCACCAAATTTTCCCTCGCTTCCATATCTCCCTGCATCGTCCTGCCTTTCTCGCTTTGAAAAGTCCCATGTTTGGTTGTTCGTGGCTTGATCTCGCTTTTCGAGTGACAAGTTGTTTATGGAGTGCACCTGTTTTGATATGGCTTCTCTCCCTTGGGTCGATTGCTCCCTGATTTCTTCCAGTGTGATTCTCTCATTTTGGTACTTTCGGAGGGCTTGTAGTGTCTCCACGTTCTTGAAGAAGAGTCTGTCATACAATGGATGGTTCTTATCAAGTGCATTTAGATATGCCCTCACCTTGTCCTTCTCCGAAGCTCCATTTCCTACTTCGACGCACTGAGCAGTCCACTTGTCTGTCAAGCTTTTAATGGATTCTTCATGTCTGACTCTAATGCTGAACAGTTTCTCTACTCCTGGCTCTGATGAATTGTTGTATAAGAAATGAAGTATGAATACTTTGGATAGCTCTTCGAAAGACGAGATCGAACTGGCTGTTAGGTTGTCATACCAAGCCAAGGCTTCCCCTTTCAAGCTGGAAGGAAAATACTTGCAAAGCACCTCGTCTTTATCAACATAAGCCAGGAATACTCGTAGATACATTTTGATGTGCAGAGTTGGGTCTCCCGTCCCATCGAAGATTGAAGCAAAGATTGGCATGGTACATTTTACCGGGATGGATTTAGCGAGGAGCTCGGAGCTGAGTGGCGAACGGTTGACGTCGTTTATTGCTTGAGTAAGCTTCATTTTATCAGTCGGTTGCATTCGATTGTCGAAGAGCTCTGCTCGAAGCGCTTTGATTTGGTCCATCATCACTTGTTGCAAAGCTTGTGTCTCGGCGTTCTTCCTTGCCTGGTCATTTTCGTATATTAAATGTATGTTGTTCCCTCTCGGACGTATATTGGGCTCGGTTTTTCTGCTCGAGATCACTATCTCAGGGCCCTTGGGGTCGTTTCCCTTGAATTTGGTGTGACTTCTTGACGTTGTAGGTCCCCTGGATCGTGATTCAGTTTGTGGGCGAGAGTTTCCCTTGCTGCTTCCTTTGTAGTTTGATGTTGACTTCTCCGCAGCTTTCTTGGTTGCCTCTGCTAATTGCTTTTTTAGTTTCCTTATTTTCTTGTTCTTCTGAATCAATTTTTGGAATTGAGCAACCCTCGTGGTGTTTTCTTCGGTGGGTTGGGGTGCTGGTACTGCTTCCTTCGGTATGTCGTCCTCGCTGTCGTCTTCGTTGTTCTCTCAGTTTTCTTCCTGAATTTGTGGGTGAAGTGGTTCATCACCTTCTGGAAATTCTTCTCCATCAGGCCCCAAATCTTCTATTTGCACTTCTTCCTCGTTTACGTGTTCTCTGTGCTGGACTGTACTTGCGGCTACCTCTGGCAATAGTCCTTTGCTTGTGGAAAACTTGGTGTTATGCCTCGAGGATCCCGTGCCATGCCTCGAGGATCCGACTCTTTGCTTCGGTATTTGGTCAGATTTCGAAGCCATGCTGATAGTGACCTACAGAAAACAGAAAACCCGTGAGGTCCAAAGCGGCTGGTGCAGTGTACTAGGTCTAACATGCGTCCTAGTATGCGTAACAGATTCTGTCGTCCGAAATTTCAAGGCTATTTATGCTCGATTCTGACAATCCTTTTTTGTCTTATCCGAATCTTCCTTCCAAATGAGGAGATCCTGTCAGACTCGCCTACTTTTCCTAAACTGGACCCTGAGTATGAATATTGCAAAGCTTGTTTCCTCAATATGGACTGGATAAAAACCCTAAATGCCCCTAGTTTGCTTTTCTTACCATTATATTTTACGGGTGTTTTTGGAAATAAAATGAATCATCCAAAGTGGAAGCTACTCTTTCCCTGGGGTTCTGCCGTGATTCTTTTTTGAAAGAGTTTGCTATACTGTTGATCAGATCTCTTCGATTCAAGGCTTGGGATTCCCTGTAGAAGTGTCGATCTTATCAAAATGATGATTCAAGGCAATGGTAGTACCTGAGGTAGCAAAACAGCAACAGCAAGTTACCGCCGAACAGCACTGGAATTCGCAGAAGCGAGAGAATTATGACGGGCGAGATAAGTAAGATACCAGAGGAGGAAACTATGGTAGAGGAGAAAGAGATACTCGGCGAAATGGGAATGTCGATAAAAGATATAATGGAGAGAACAAAAAGTTTGGCAGAGGCAACCAGCAGCCTTTCCAAGATGCTACTTTACCAAAGTTGTGTGTATCCTACACTGATGCATTTGGACAGATTGAGAGTTCAAATTGCAGGGATGACATTCGTTATTCTTACAATAGAGGAAACCCCAGAGCTCCGCCGACTAATACCAATTCCTTTTGTCAATACCACCAATTTCATGGTCATACAACTGAGAATTGCACTGGCGTACAACAAGAGGTTCATAGGTTCATCCGCTTGGGGAAATTTCAGGAATTTTTAGCACTGCCACCGCTGCCTCCTGTTATGGTCCAGCCAATTCAAGCCATCCCAGCTCACGCTCCGAATGTGTATGAGGTAAAGGTTGAGCGAGACTTGTTGGAGCTGGATTGCTTTTCCATTGTACATTCAAAGATTACTAGGGATGAATTCCATGATAATGTCTTATCCAGGGTGCATAAGCGAGATAGATTGGGAAACGAGATTTGTAGTGTCGCCGCTAAGCAAGAGCCATTGCAAGATTGGATGAAAGCTTGTGTAGGTTTTTCCGCGGAAGAGATACCTCCAGAAGAAAGAAATCATAACAACCCCCTGGTCCTCACCATTCAAATGGGAAAATTCAAATTGCCTAAAGGACTTATTGATCCAGGCAGTTCTGTAGATATTCTTTTCAACACTGCTTTCGAAGCAATGAGGGCGAAGGATGATAAAATCCCCTCGCCGACAGTTTCCTCATATAACATTTATGGATTTAATGGCATTGCTTCTAAGCCCAAAGGCGAATTTGAGTTTAAAATTATGATCTGCAAGGAATATTTCTTGAATACTACTCTTTGCATCGTGGATGTTGACTCACCGTATGTTGCTATTCTTGGAAGACCATGGCTTCACAGCCTAAAAGGGGTACCCTCTACTTATCATCAGCGCCTAAGGTTCCCTACACCTATGGGAGTCGCCGAATATGTAGGAGACTTAGCAGTAGCGAAAGCATGCAATTCGGCGGATATACAAATGCGAGAAAATAGAAAAGCAAAGATCGCAGAGAAAAAGAAGCTCGGCAAGGAAGCAGTTAAGGAGCAGGAGATTCAAGACTTCATTGCCAACCCCTCCACATATGTGCATTCAGTAAACTCGGTAGAAGGCTCGGAGAAATCTGAAGGGAAAACCTTGTAGCAATTAAAGGAGCCATCGCCGATGGGTGAACCAGAATTACATTTTACGACTGTGGAACCTACTAAAGATGTAAATATCGGCGAAGATAATTGTGAGTGTAGAAAGTGCCTTCTACAAATAAAAGCATCCTAAAGGTGAAGCTGCGTAAGAAGACTATCTCTGAGAAGTACAGAATCATCAACAGAAGGTCTCGGCGAGTATCAGGTATGAAGAGGTTAGCGTATAGGGTCGCCGAGGCTACACCAGCGAAGAATGGAAGGGCGGAGTGTAATTAGCAAGATTGAATACGTCACCGGCAAAGGACCGTACAGTAGTTGGGCATTTATGAGAATAGCAGAATGGGCAGGTTGTCAGAGTTGACTCATTGACTCAGTGGGATCCGCGTCAGCAATCTTTATCCCGAAGAAGACTAGCTCGCCGATGGATATAAGTACTCGCCGACCTTGTTTGTCGGCGAGAGGATAAACTATTATTGTGAGTCTTTAGAGTATATTCGTTACGTGGCGCGAGGTCAAGACGGTTGTAACTTAGTCTCGCCTAGGAGAAGATACACCATAGAAGAATTCTAGCATAGGATTCCCTTTAAGGGTAGGTTGGTAATTCCGCCAATGTAAGTCTCATATAAAAAACCGTGTAACCCTAAGAGAAAGGGGGGGCTCTACTTCCTTTCTCTCTCTATCCCATCTCCTTCTTCTCTACTACTCATCATCTCAAGAACACCTCAAGAACCTAAGGAAAATCTATGTATAATCTTCAAGAATTCCTACTAATAAATCCGTGATGTAGGAAGCTAGTTAAGCTCCGAACACGTTAAAAACGTCTCTTGTGTGCTTTACTTTGATGTTCATTCATATGTGTGTGTGAATCTAGATCTAGGAATAAGTAGATCAATGGGTGTAATTGCATGATGTATTTTATGCAATTACATTTTGGCGCTAGAAGAGGTTTGAATCATGTGTTAAGAAGCTCAAAGAGTTGATTCCGGCAACAAATCCTATGAACTCAGCAAGATCCAGGAGATTCAGTCGCTGCAAGGGGTATTTTAGTAAAAATAATAAAAAATCGAGTTTTCAGACAACTATCACCTTCTTTATCAGCAAAAATTATTGGTCTTACACACCAACAGAGAGCGAGATGCAGTTTCCAGGCAACAAAATCAGATCTGCAGTCATCCTCACAATAGAAACGGAGTTGAAGCAGCTGCCATTAGCAGCCAGGACAAACCTTCCTCTTCCCCTTATTCTTTTCTTTCCTCTGTTTAGTTTTGGAAGTTTAAAACAAAAATCTCTCCCAAGTATTTTCAGCAAAACAAGAACTTTGTTGTGTAAAAATCAAATTTTTATTGCCTCAAAACACGTTTTTGCTTTAGATCTACAATTTGTAGAACTTCTTCTTCAAACCCAGTTAAGTGTTTTGGGAGAAATCAAAATTTTAGCTCGATTTTGGAACTTTCCCGGTGATACAGTAGTTTCAAGGCAAAACAGTTCCAGAAAAAGTTTTGATTTTCCTTTCAAAAAAAAAAAAAAAAAAAAAAAATCTTGATTTAAAACGAGATTTGGTTTCAATAAGCTAAAGATCTAATTTTTTTTCATGCAAGTTCTGATTATGGATCTGCAATTAGTGGATCTTCTTTTACAAACCCATTCAAGCTCTTCTTCAAAAACATCGCAACTTGATCCTGATTTGGGTTTTTTCTCATAAGCCTAAAAACTGAATTGTCACCGATATTTTCACATTTCCTTTTGCATATCTTGATTTAGCCTTTCCCTTCGTGATTACTCGCCAAAGCAGCTTGTTGCTCGCAGTGATATCTCATCGAAACCTACTGTGTATTCATATTGGCGACCTTGGAGAAACACAGTTGGTGGCGATGGCGAAGATTGATGGGAATGACACTCAGCAAAGCACGGCGGGGTTACTATGTCAAACAGTTGGTGGTACTCAAAGAATCATGAAGAAGCAATTCTCGCTGACCTATATCCGCTTCTCATATATGTGGAGGAGCATTCAAAGAGTTTACTTGGGAAAATGCAGTCCACGTCGCCGATTGAGCTTACTTGGTCATCAGACCTTCAACATCGGCGACAACCACATCCAGCATAGCTACCTCGGCAGTGAACCAGTGTCCTCGCTGAAGTCTTGGAGTTAGAAAGACATAGGCAGCAATTCAATCAGCAACTCGTCAATCACCAGATAATTTAGTTTCACCGAAGTGCTCAGAAAAGCAACAATCAGATGAATTTCCTTTTGTGCTCGTAACGGCGATAGAATCACACCGGTCGACGGAACAGCTCACTTTGGCGACAAACATCTCCAAAATAGCATAGTCTACTCGGCGAGTTAGTTTACTAAATGATCAGTTTAACATCGCCCATCCAGATTCAACATAACTACACTGGGAAAATTGCAAAGCTCGGTGATACCTTCTATTAATGGAAGCAGAGATATCCTAGGGAAGCAAAGAGGCAATGCATTCATGAGCGGTTATTCCAAAAGGGAAGTCTCTTACCTTTTTCCTAATGTTGATGCCTGTAAAGTGTTTGTGGAATTGCTGTCATATATTCTGCATAATCGGCTAAGTTAACAAGCTTGTGAAGACTTTAAGCTTTTGTAGTCGGCGATTGGAGGAGGAGTCGCTAAATTAGTTCTTCGTAGCAACATTCGAGTTATCAGTCAAATCACCATACACCTCGACGGGGCACAACTTTGAACTACGCCAAACCAACTTTTGTTACTTCGCCGTTCTGATTCACTTTAACAACCATCTTAGAGCAATGTGTGTGAACACTGAGGCAACCATAACTTTTGAAGAATCAAAATTCAACGACAACAGCAGCCCATAGAGCAAACCAGTTCCTTTCGGATTTCAGCAAATACCATTGCTTTGGTCAAAGACAAGTCTTTCTTGGAATGCTTTGTGGGGAAAGTGAATCTTGAGGATGTCCAGCAGCACAGGAGTCACAAATAACAAACCAAAAAGGGAAGAATCCTTACACTCTACACTCATTAGATATCCTTGTTGCTCTGAAAGCTTTTCACATATTCATTTTGGGGAGTTCATTTAGAAAACCTTTCAATTAAAGTCACAATTTAGGATTGAGGCTACCACATCATATTTCATTTTCAATATTGTTTAGTATTAAGGAGCATACATAGTGACAGTTATTCTTACGTACAGCGCATCAGTAATGTAATTCGTCACTTATAAAATCTCGCTACAGTCTTAAATGTCGAAATTTGTCACATACATGACCGTACTTAACATTTCATGTCTCATACCGGAACTATAATGGCAGAAAGAGTAGGCAGGATAACTTAATAGTTACATCATACTGTTGCAACTCTTATATCGGCACTATGGGAACTCATGTAATATCAAAAGCAAATCTGCAAATACAACTGCAATAATGAAACATCGAAGCTTCGTTGCAACTTTTACTTACTTTGGCTATGAATTTCAGGTACATTAAGAATACTTGCTGACTACAACACAGCATATCAATTTAACTAACATCAGCAGTCCGGGAGTTGTACACTTTGTCGTTCTTCCAATGGCAAAAAAGAAACTATCTTAAGTACCCAACAACGATCAATACAGTCCATCACTCATAGTTATCCTTTGGATCACTGACAATATAAGGGAAGATTTCTAAACTCTGCATTTTTGATTTTTCATATCTTTGCTTGCTGTTACGATCAGACCTATAGCGTGGACTTACACACATTTTGTATCTGCCTAGTATCCTTTCAGCATAAATTGTCGCGGCGTGTGCAAATCTAATCCATGTCGCCGTTGCATTTTTGTTATAAAAAAAAAAAAAAAAAATGGAAGGGGCTCCTCGCCCTACAGGCATGATACATTTATGTTCTTTAGCCTTGGTTAGTCACCAAATGAATTTGATTGCTTGCAGCGATAGTCAAGGGAAACATGTCCTGGTCCTTTATCAAGAAAATGCGATTAAGATGCCTTCACCAGTAATCTACCTACACTGTGTAATGGATGGGTTACCTTCATTAGTACCCACTTCGCCAACACAAATAGTCTCGGGGCAATGAGCTCAAGGAAACAATAATTCGCAGAGCAAAATAACTGTTTGAATAATGCTCGAGCAAGAGAAGCAGCTCAAACAACTTATCTCGCCGATACTCGCCTAAGCATCAGTAGATCGCCGTCAATCAGTGTGAAGGGAATTGGTTTCGGAAGCATCAGTCACTTAGTTCAGCACATTCTCCAGCGATATCTAGCCAACACCCGTAATCTTGGTGAAGCATTGTCGATATACCTTAGCCTGTAGCAGGATTTCATTCCGGGGATCCGCTGGTCTATAAGCAACACAGAGGGGAGATTTCTGAACTTTATACTTTTAGTTTCTACAAGCCTTTCTTGCTGTCATATACTTATACTCATATTTAGTTAGAGTTTCATATTCCAATTCTAAACCTTTCGAATAAATCTTCATCGTATAAATGGTCACATGAAGTTGATATCTTGCACTCACAATCATGAATAGCACAAATGATTGGTAACTTGGACTTGATTCGAAAGTTGGAATTATAAATTCCGGGCATTCACATGTATCGCAGTTCATATACTAAGACTGTTAATATTGTGCATGGCAGAGTACTTCACTCTAATGAATCTTGTATATTACTTAATGAACTAATTTGTTCCACGAACATTAATGCAAGTATTAGACTCAGTTGAGTCTAATAACTATTCCAGCAAGGACCGTCATATGTTAGCATATATTGAAATTATACTCTACACAATAGTGCTTCTCTTTGCGAATAATTTCATACTAAGTAGTTTAAGCACCTTTATCTTCACAAAGGTCCTCTTACTCGGCTAGACGCGCATGAAAATTTGTTTCTAGCTCGATAAACTATCATTTGCAGTATTCTAATTTTTCAACTCATTATTCAAAATTAAGACATTAAAGCTTATCATTTAATAATAGTTTACATTTTTTGATTTGTGATCGGAAAACCCAGGTACTCAATAAGCTATATGGCGGAGTCTAATCGGGAACCCCAGGAATCGATGAACTTTGGCCCAAGTGCAAGAATACTTCTCTCGCCGACTAAAACGGAACGATAAGCATTTCCTACCATTTAAATTCCATATTTCTTAAGTATGAATCAGATTTCAAATGATAGAGAATTAATAATTGATGGTATTATAAGATTAGTGATGCCGGTTACTCTAGCCTCGCACATCGATATATCGTATTCCAAGCAAGGTTATATTCGGCGAATGTGCCTTTGGTAGGATAGCGAAACTCAAGAGAGATATTAACGATAAACTAGAATTTCTTAGTTTATTTCACATTTTGAGTCACATGCTGCAATATCCAAATATTAGGATTATTTAAAATATTGTCGCAATATAGCTTGACACATTACTATGTCTTACATAAATCATACTAGTCACACTATGTTCAAGTAATATATGCTCAAGTCTATTTTTAGAGCGAAGAATGATTAGCGATGTGATAACATAGCGACTGCATAGCTTCACATCTCCAAAATGGCATCCTGCTGCTAAGTTTAAGATGCATCATTTTTTGAAACTCGCTAAAATAAACCAAAGTATACTTAGAAATCCTCCTCGCTCTACCCAAGAGCGTAGCTGGGGCAGACTCCCAATCAAGTTTGAATTTCATAATCTATTTGAATATTATGTGATCACCGCTAACCCATTGGGGCGATATTATTACTCCACTATATTCTCGATATGTTTTTGTCTTTGAACACAGATAAGAAAATCAACTGTTCGCTTACACGATAAAAGCACGTAAACGAAAAAGCCAATGAGCTTCGCCGATTACATGTAAAAGCGCCAAACGATCAAGCCAATGAATTTCGCCTACATTATAAAGATGACAAAAGGGCCGAACGACTCAAGACTTGCAGGGGAAGCATTTACAAGGATATTCTTCCTAATGGGAAGAACATCGCCGTGAAACAAATAAAGCTAATGAGCTTCGCCGATTACATGAGCTAATTGCTCCTGACCAAAAAGGTCCAATCTTGAGGCCAAGTGCCATTTACAAAGGCAAAAAGCCATACAAAAACCCTGATCAGGTACAAAGGCTACGCGCCATCTTTAAAGGCATAATGCCTAAATCAATAAATCAACTAAGAGCCAAGACCTCTTATACAGAAAGCTTACTTCCATTGAGTGAATGCACCTAATCGTAATAGTTAGTCCGACCCAGGCTTAGTTGTAAGGCCAGTCGTGTTACTTGTTGATCTGTAAGTGTTTGTAAGGCAATAAGAACCCTTTGCTGTAGCATCACATCGGCGGTGCCGCTGGTGTGTTAATCCGTCTACGCCATAGCATCACCTCTGGCGGACGCCATAGTGTATTAAAGTCTATGGGGCAACCCAAACAACTTATATTAGATCGCCGACGGGCACAAGTA
This sequence comes from Papaver nudicaule, assembly GCA_023529015.1. Classification (NCBI taxonomy): domain Eukaryota; kingdom Viridiplantae; phylum Streptophyta; class Magnoliopsida; order Ranunculales; family Papaveraceae; genus Papaver; species Papaver nudicaule. The sequence goes on from JAJJMA010023201.1 coordinate 29,886, forward strand.
ATGGTTACGGCTGGGTTCTAACCCTGTTGCTCCGAGAAATTGTTAACTCAATTGTTGAAATTGTCGGCTGTACGGGCTCAGGCCATCACTCAATGGCAAGTTAAGTCTTTGAAGACAACTACAGAGGCCAAGTTCTCTGTAGTGACAAAGCATTAAGCTTTTCATTGTTCGAACTCACAAAGAAGATAACACTAAGGGCACAAAGCAGTTTAAAACGCCAAAGACATGAAGAATGAGCAAGTGAAGTATCACGCCGATAAGACGAGGGTTGTATTGTCTCAATGGCACGCATTAGTGCTAGACGGAAGAATCTACTTATCCTGGCTACATATTGAAGCCACCAATCAGCAAGCAAAGGACTCATGCTCGCCGAAGCAGTCGTAGGAAAATTGTCGCAATTGCCTTCCGCCAAGGGAATGGAAAATACTCTCCATTTCTCACCAAAGTGGATATTCCATTTACAGGATCAATGTACAATACATTATCACTCGCTAAGGCTACATACGAATCTCGTCAAAGATTGCCACCAATATTTGCATAGCATGGCAACCCAATCAGGGGCATCAACATAGCCTTACAACGGCGACCCACTCAGGGGCACCATCATAAAGTCCTCCAATAATTCTATATCGGCGTATTATGACTTTGAAACTTCATTATGGATCTAAAACCATCGCCTATGATTATTTCATGCGCATTACCCCGCCATGACTTTAACTATACACTGTGAAAAACT
>JAJJMA010023216.1:0-11177 GCA_023529015.1 Papaver nudicaule
TCCAGTCGACTTCACGACGGAGATCTTGAACTCTTACACCCAAAACACATCCTCAACCTGATCTCAAGTTTCTTCGCTGTTTCCCTCCCTAGACTAACCTCTATCCTCTCTGTGACCGAAGCAAGACGGGAACGACCATCCTTGGTTTAGGCTTGTCTTGTTTGACTTTGATCTCCGAGCATTACGAAAGTACCCAGAGACGGTACATTGTTTTTCCAGGTAAAAACAGTGATATTTCTAAACATGTGAGACGCTCGCCAAAAAATATTCGAAAGAAGTATGCCGTGGTAGTGACAGATGACTTCAAACTTAAATCATGCTATGACTACTTGAGTAGGGTATACTAGAAGTAGATAATCATATACTAGTATTAGATGAACCATGGTGACAAAGAAAATTTAGAGAAGTTCAAAGCATAGAGTTAAGGAGTTCTCCCCTGTATTCCTGATTAGTAGCTCAACGGGAGGGCTGGCTTAGTTTAGCGAGGTTGAGTTTGCTACAGTGAATACGCCTTTTGTAATTACTTCAGCGATGCTGATGTCAGCGAACTTCCAGTACACGGCATGGTAGACTGCTGTGCCGCCAGCCAATTGGTATACTGAAGGCAGTTGTAATTACATTTTTCAGAATGTCTGTTACCACCAAATGGGTTACTGCGAAATTAGATCCGCTCAAGATATTTATGCCATTAGCAAAAGTAGACCAGCGATAAGGAGGGTCGCCAACAAAGCATGTAGGAATCAAATAGCTTACTAAGCATGCAAAGCAAATATGCCGCTATGTGAAATCAAAGTAAATTAAAAATAGCGAAAATACAAAGTTTAGGATTTCTCCCTGTGCTCTTAGTTTGTGACTCGACGAGAAGGTTGGTCCAAAGTGATCAATGTGGAGTGACGAGAGCGACATTGCCACAGCAGGTTGACTTGAACTATGCTAGCTGAACGGTTCTATACGAATTACTGGTACTTGGCGAGATGAGTTTGTTTTGGTTGGTTCACCGAGATTACTCCCCTCATTATACTGTTTCTTGCAGTTGGTTTCGACCTCCTATATTAAAGAGTCTCGAGCGGGTATCGCTGCAAGCAACAAGTTCACTGAGTGACAATCAAGTACAATGAACACATGATATTATAGGTACACTGAGCCCTTTTTATTATAGGAACCATAATGAATATTAAGAAATTCCAAGAGCGTAGAAGTCAAGAATTCTCCCTTTCGTGTTGATTGAATGTAATGACATTATCATCCGTTGATGCTTCTTTTTACAACGATTTTCTCAGTAATCTTTCGCTGAAATGGTGGCACAGTGATTTTACGGTGATAAGGAAAATTTCAGACAGTCGCACATTTTATGAAAGCGTTCATTGTTGTCCTGAGACTAATAAGGCATTTGTTAACTTCACGGATTTCCTTCATTTGTTAATTCTAACATGGTGAATATGGTTGTTATGAAGGTGAGATAAACTCACCAAAGCAGACGGCAAGTGCTTAAAATGGAAAATGAAAGGAAATTAATTTTAACAACAGTTTATCCCTGTCTTAGGAAAGAAGTAAGTTGTACTCCTTGCTATCTTGTTCCTCGGCGAACCGGAAAATCATTGCCCGCCCCTAATGATTTAAGAAGGGACTACTAACTTTACTCCAGCGGTATAAACATGTGATTTATCTATGATATTATAGGCAACTAAAACACTCCAATTTGAGCATGTGAATTTGATTAAAAATTATAGCGACTAGCATCCTTGAAAGCATATGATATTAGGAGGAAGATGGTGAAAATAGACTGGCGAGAGTAAGAAACTTCCCTTTCTAATGGGTGCTTGCGATTTGTGAATTTGCCATTCCAGGAAGGTAGACCAGCGACATTGAGCTGACAATTCGACAAGGTTTCAACAAGTTGGTTTGATGGCTGAGCTGTTCCATCGGCGAAATGGTGTTGTTGCTTTGAATGTTCCATCGCCGATATAGGTACAAGAGAAATTCCATTTTGGTATTGCTGTGAACAACCAAATTTATTTGACGATTATCTAAGAATAAAGAGCTATGTTGCACAACAATATGGGTACCCTGTCACCATTTTTTTTTTTGAAAAAGGCCAAAACCACAACAAGAATTTACAAGTAAATGAAAGTGTTGAGTTTAGAATTCTCCCTTTCCGCGTATACAATGAGCAACTCGGCGAGACACTGATACGAAACGAACATCGCCGAGGAATGCATTTCTACTTTGATCTTACACAAAGATGCATATGGAAGAGTGGTCAGCAACTTATGGACATTCCTACCACAGTGGTGTTCATGCTATGGCTATAGTCTAGTACTACTATGATGACAGCAATCTTCTTGTTTGTGCCTTAAACAACTCGCTGCACCTAGTTTTTATGTGTGACATGTTTAATTCTACCAAAGGAGACAGTCTTGTAACTGTAGCTTCCTAATCATCTTGATTTTCAGTCTTGTACAATAACAGTAAGAAAAGAATGTGATTTAGAGTTTAGATATCTTCCCTTTTCGGCGATGTATTGGTACTTAGCGAGCTAGCGATTCATAAACAAGATTACTGACGTTGGCAGCACATCGGCGACGTAACATTTGCAAAGAAATGCACTGAACTTAGTGAGTCGAGGTACCATTACAAGTTGCCTAACCAACTCCAAGATTTTGTTCTACTTCAGTTTCATAGCCAAGGAAATCTTGATTTTGCTGCGGTTACAATCAACACACTCGATTAATCCTGAATTGTAACATAATCAGGAAGGACCTAAGTTTAGGATGTTAGAGAGTGTCTGTATATAGCTAAAAGTCTTGTAAATTTTTTCCTCCAAAGAATTTGAATGACCTATTAACAGGAAGGACCTAAGTATGATTATTCATAGGAACAAGAAAAGCTCATAAAAATTGAAAGTATAGAGAATAAAAATCTCCCTTGAGCTCTTATAGGCGAGTGAACTATCAACTGCTGACTTGAGCTGATTCGAGAGTATGGTCGGCGATAAGATCGATTCAAGATAACCAATCTAGAATGGCGAAGTGACTTTGCTACGACGACCTGACTTGTTCTCAGTGAATTTATTGCTACGGCGACCTGTCTTGACTGAGGATCGGCGATACTAAAACTGGTGCTTTTGTAGGATTGAATGAGCTTTGTTTCCTCCATTATTAGCACGATCTTGAGAGGTGCTTCAATACAACATCGCTGCCAACAACAGATATTTGGTGATTAATCCAAGAAGAAAAATTGACTCTTATCCATCAAATAGAACATAGGAATATCAGTAAGATCCATCAAGTTTATTCATTGAAAAAATTCTCAAATTGGACTGAAATCTTAGACTTTTCTCGAAAGGCTTAAATGGGTTTGTAAAACAAAATTCACTAATTGCAGATCTATAATCAGAACTTGTTCGAAAAAATTGGATCTTTAGCTAGAAAAAATTGCCCTAATTTTATGAAAGATTTTCATGGGCTGTTTTGCCTTAGAAATAGTGAGTCATCGAAAAAATTCCTACGTTGAACTAAAATCGTGATCTTTCCCACAGGGTTGAAATGGATTTGAAGAAAAAATTCCACTGATTCATAATCTGAAGCAAAATCAAGTTTTGATGTAATAAAAGTTCAGTTTTTATAATAGAAAGTCGCCTAGACTTCTAGATCTATAAGAGAAGAAGTAAAAATAATGGAGATAGAGAGGAGATCTGTTTTGCCGCTCAGAGATGACTATGCTGATCTCTTTTTCCACTGGAAACTCTTTGGATTTTGTTTGCTCTTTCTCGATTTTGCCTTCAGAAGATTTTCAAGTGTCTGAAAGTTGCTTTATTTAGACAAAAATGCCCCTGCTGCTACTGAGTCTTAATGAATTCACCGGATCTTGCCGCTGAAATTGTTTGTTCTTCATTTGAGCTTTTAACACATGATTCAACCTTATCTAGCGCCAAAATGTAATTGCATAAAATACATCATGCAATTACACCCATTGATTTATCAAATTCTTAGATCTAGTTTGCACACACATAAATGAACATAAAAGTAAAGCACACGAGAGACATTTTAACGTGTTCGGAGCTTATCTAGCTTCCTACATCACGGATTTATTAGTAGTGATTCTTGATAGTTATACATAGGTTTTCTTTGGTGTTCTTGAGGTGTTCTTGAGTAGGAGAAGAAGGTAGTAGAGAAGAAGATGGGGTAGAGAGAGGAAAGTAGTAGAGGCCTCCTTCTCACATTAGGGTTGTTTCCCTTTTATGTGAGAACACATCGGCGAAGTTACATGAATACCCTTATTGGGAATCATATGCTAGAGTTCTACTATGGTGTCTCATCTTCTAGGGAAGGCTAAGCTATACCTCCTTTAGTCTTGTGCCACATAAGGGATACACGATAATCATTTGTCCTCTCTCGCCGGTAAGCATATCGGCGAGTTCATATGACTTCAGCGAACTAGTCTTCTTCTGGATAAGGGTTGCTGAAGCGGATCCCACTGAGTCAACGAGTCAACTCTGACAACCTGACCATTCTGATATTCTCATAAATACCCAACTACTGTACAGTCCTTTGCCAATGACGTTATCAATCTCGCTGATAACAATCCGCCCTTCAATTCTTCGCTGGTGTAGCCTCGGCGGCCCTATACGCTAACCTCTCACACCTGATACTTCGCCGTGGCCTTCCTTGATGATTCTGTACTTATCGGAGATAGTCTTCTTACGCAGCTTCACCTTTAGGATGCTTTTATTTGTAGAAGGCACTTTCTACACTCACAGAGAGAAATACTACCATTGTTTCCTTCGGTACTCATGAAGAGTCTTTGGTGAATGAGTCTAACCGGCTTCGTGAACAACTTAGTACCCTTGAAGCAAACGTGAATGAACAAGCAGGTGCCCATGCAGAACATCGGATTCGCCAGTATGCTCGGGAGTCCACTGAGTTTATTAATAGTGGATCATTTCAATACTTTGTACCCGACTCTTGGATTAAGGTTTCCCCGCGCCGAAGTACCTGATGTTTGATTTTTGTTCTTCTTACTCTGACTGATGATGACGAGGATGGCCTCGCTCACCTGTATTTATTTTTCTCTTTTTGGGACGAGGGTGGCCTCGTCCCTAACTTGTTTTTTCTACTTGGCTGCTATCGTGGATGCTTGGATTTTTTGGTTATAGGACGGAGATGGCTCCGCTCCTTTCTATTTGAACTTTTGTTGGGTGTGGGTGTCGAGGATGGCCTCGCTCACCTGAACACTTTTCTTCTTTATATAACTTGTATGTTTCAGTATCTTGGTGTCTTTGAATGTTCTCCACAGCTTAAGGCTACTGTTTTAACCCTGAGATAAGTGCGATTATCCCTGGGTAAGTGTGTTTAACCATGTTTTCTTGGACTGGCCCTATCTGTCGACCACCCTTGGCCAGAGGGGATCTAGGATATTAGTCCGGGAAATAGGCTTTCCCGCAGTTTACGACGTGTGAGTATCTCTATTGAAAAAGCAGGGGTACCGAAATACAACCAACTTTTTGTTTGGGCTCGTGAGACTTATGGTCAGATCTGGACGATCTCAAAAATCAATATCCAGATCCGTTAACCTGAGTTTGGATCTCAAAGGATCAGTCTGACAAGACAAGGTCTTGGTAAATCCAATGGATGGATTGGGGGACAACGATCAGGTTATTTGATAACGTACTTCTTGTGTTTGCTTTAGTTATAAAATCAGAGAATATAATGCGGAAAGTAAAACACACAAGACACCAGAGATTTTTTTAACGAGGAAACTACGACCTGTAGAAAAACCTCGGGACCTCGTCCAGATTGAACACCGCACAGTACAAACTGTCTACAAACATTAGCCTACTATAAGACTTCGGTCTGGGATGTATCAGAGACCAACTCAAGCCCTCCAAGCGAATTGGCTACTGTCGCACTCCTTACGTCTCTAGATCTCCCACAGATCGTCACGCACTTGATTCCTCTAGTTGACGTCCTTTACAGGCATAGGAGTTTCTTTAACCGCTGTTAAACGCTTGTCTCAACAATTCTGGCTTTGCAACCTTAATTATCAACTGTATGTTTGAACTGTCCTCTATCAGTTTGACATACACAAAGTGACTTCCTTCAGATTGCTCCAGGTCATACGAAAATCTACTTACAAGCGGGGGCTGACAAGTAAACCGAGTAAAATATGCCCAACTTGTCTCTACCTCAGTTGTAAACGAAGAATCACTTAAGAAACTTATACAACAGGAGCTAACTAGGTCTTACACCGAGTGCAGCCGTGCGTTGCTTCCTTTCAACCCTGTGTGTAACGTATCAGTTCTTGAATGACCTTATATCAGAAGAGAAGGACCGTAGAATAGACAAGAACGTGATCTGGTTACCAAGGTTACAGGTTACTCCGATTTCAACCACTAAGGTCTCAATCTCTTACCTGTGCTTCCCAACTCTCAAGAGAAGTCTTTATAGTCATTAGGTAATTCCTAAGAGGAACTGCTACCTAATAGAGGATGACTATACCACAACAAGCATTCACCGAAGTGAAAAGAGTTTTAAGATCAATTCCACAGAGGATCTTCACGTATATATGCTTGATGCTTGCGGTTTTCGTCCTTAGACACCTCTATTTATAACACTCAATAAGATAGGTTGCTTAGGAATAAAGCAACTAGTTTCTTGTCCCACAAGTTTAGGAAACCCTAACTTGCAAACCAAGTAAACAGAGATTTATCTCAACTGGAAATCTTTTAACTTTTATCTGCCAAGTGTTTTGTTAGATCAAAAACACTTCAAGATAGAAATCCAACAGACCAGAGATAATCTTTATCTTATTGACACATTGAGAACCGTTAGATGGACCACAGAAGATATTTCGTGATAACCAAGTCCAACTAAGAGATAAAGGAGTCAGAGTTTAACCCGTGTGAAAATCCCAGAGAATATTCACCTTGGGCGGTTCGCAAACCGTCCATCTGAATTACGACCAAACGCATCAATATGAGGTTCACATACTAGTACGCGTACAAATTGATACTTTGGAACTCAGGAGAAATTCCGAGTCTCAGTTCACCATACGGTTCGGGAACCGTCGTTTTCCAGATTAGGGTTTAACTTGGATCCGCTGGAAGTTCTGGGTTGGGCCTGTACTTAGACGTGTTATACGCCCTCAGCTATAATCCACTGGACTCTTGCTCAATAGTACTCCTTTAGATTCACCCATATCCAACAAGTGATTTGCAAGCAAACCATTGCAATGGACAAATGGTATCATGCATTCTTGTAAACTTAATATTCGTGGGAACAAATACCAACATAACTCATGGTCATGTAGACAAGAACACGATATCAATCGCTATTAGTATCACTCTAAAGTAGCCGACTATTTCGAAAGATAGAGTAAGTAGAATAGAAGAATTTCCATAAAAGTCATAACTCCTACTAACCTTTTGTCGATGAAGAATAATTGATGTCTTCTTTTGTCTTCACAGTCTTCGTCTTCAAGGTCTCTACTACTTAGTCTATATCCCAATTCTGAAATCTAAATTCTAGTAGGCTAAATCAAGAATTGTGTTTTGACATCTGAAACACTGACAACCAGCTTGACATACCAACGCTAGTGGGTTTGACCAGACAATGCCCTAACAATCTCCCCCTTTGTCAATTTTAATTAGTGACAAAACCAATTTACATATGGATTCAAACGATATACAATTAAGTACTAACCAGATGTATCTTGATTTCTTGAATTCTTCAACTTCTCCCTTGAGTCTTGATGTGTTCATTTAACTCTTGTTGATGAATCCGTAGACAGCAGCTACAACATATCCAGCTCAAACAACCACGAAGGTACGCTCAAGCTTACATGGGTTAATATGCTAATCCCACATGTTGTTTGTGCAAAGAGTAAGAATCTGAACAAACTTTAAAGTCTGTGTATCAAAACTTTTAAAGTGATTCTACTCATTCCTGATATGAAGCTTCTTCTCAGCTTTAATTACTCCCCCTTACTTGATACTTCGGAAAAGCACAACAAGTAAGCACATGATGTTCTCCCCCTATGGTTATGCATCACAAGAACAAGAACTAGATGTATTCTACCCCTATTTGTCACAAAAATATGACAAAGTTGTTCGAGACTAAGGTTTCATAAACCTATGAAATAGGTTAAGCTAAGTACTCGCATACCAAGTTTAAGATGACATAACTAGGAAATCAGAACGATGATCTCTAAGTTGATTCATCTTTGGAGAAATATAGATACACTTTTCTCCTAATATTCCACAACCACGCTCCCCAAAAAGATTTGTTATTAAGCGCAAGTTCAAGTTAAGAACTCTCCCCCATGTGGTGTTATTCAATAAAGAACAACATATGCCTTTACTAGTAAAGACATGTACAGATATTTACCTTCTTTTTGAAAAGAAGTTTTTATCCAGTTTGTCCGTGCCTAACAAACTAGATACTCTTGTTTCTAATGAACAAGAACGACACCAATAGATTGTCGAAGGTGTTGAAACATTTGTCTATCTAGTGGTTTTGTGAGTATATCAGCAAGTTGTCGTTCTGACGACACATGTTCAAGTATAACAATCTTATATTCATAAAGATTTCTTATGAAGTGATATCGGATATCAATGTGTTTGGTTCTTGAATGCTCCACTGGATTTTCAGTAATGCGTATAGCACTAGTATAATCACAATAGATATATAGTTCTCACTTTGATACCGTAGTCTGCTAGCATCTGTTTCATCCATAGCAGTTGTGTGCAGCAAGAACCAGCCGCTATTTATTCTGCTTCGCATGTGGATAATGACTGTGAGTTTTGTTTCTTGTTGTGCCATGCTACAAGATTTAACCCAATGAAAAAGCATCCACCCGAAGTGCTTTTTCTGTCATCTCTGCTACCATCCCAATCAGCATCAAAATATGCTGGAAGATTGGTGTTGGTGTCAAAGGTATACGTAAGACCAAAGCCTATTGTTCCTTTGACATAGCGTAGAATCCTTTTAACAGCATTGAGATGTGATACTCGGGGATCAGCTTGATATCTCGTACAACACCCAACACTAAATGCAATATCAGGTCTTGTTGTTGTTAAGTACAAAAGGCTTCCAATCATAGATCTGTAAAGCTTTTGATCCACTTTTTCACTTTGCAGATTTCTACTGATTTTATCAGTAGTTTCCATAGGTGTTGGTTTTGGTGATGCACTATTCAAACCAAAATTTTCAACCATATCCTTGGCATATTGCTGCTGAGATATGTAGATTCCACTTTCGTGTTGCTGAACTTGTATTCCCAAAAAGAATTTTAGTTCTCCTACATTACTCATCTGGAATTCTTGACTCAATGAGTCCTGAAATTCCTTGGTAAGTTTCTTAGATGTCGAGTCGAATATTATGTCATTAACATATATTTGGGCAATCACACTATGTTTACCATACCATTTTATAAACAGGGTTTTGTCGGCATCTCCCCTGATAAATCCTTTCCCCAACAAGGAGGCGGTTAACCTCCCAAACCAAGCCCGAGGAGCTTGTTTCAATCGATAAAGTGCTTTATTTAGACGATACACTTGACTTGGATTAGTTGGGTTCTCAAAGCCTTTTGGTTGAGCAACAAAGACTTCTTCCTTCAAATCACCATTAAGAAACGTTGATTTGATGTCCATCTGATAGAGTTTTATTTTCAGATGACATGCATGAGCAAGCAAGAGTCTTATGGATTCAAGTCTTTCTACATGAGCAAAAGTCTCATCAAAGTCAATCCCTTCAATTTGGGAGAAACCTTGAGCTACAAGTCTGGCTTTGTTTCTTACAACAGTACCAAACTCATCAGACGTGTTCTTGAAGATCCATTTTGTACCTACAACATTAATGTTTGGTGGCCGATCAACAAGTGTCCAAACATTTTGTCGTTCGAATTTACTACGCTCTTCTTGCATAGCATTGATCCATGCAGACATTCCTTGGCTCAACATTAGACAAGTAACAAGCATGATGACAGATATTTTGTGCTTGTTGCCTAGTCATCACTTTTGTAGTGAATGTTTCACCAATGATGTCGTCAGGTACATGACTACGACGGACCCATAGAGGTTTTTCATGAGCAATAGGCTCAACTTCTTCCTCTACATCATCGTCCTTATTGTGGTCTGTCTCTGTTTCGATCACAGTCAGAACTACACCAGTAGCGGGCGGTTCGGGAACCGTTGGCCCTTTTTCTACTGTTTCAATCGGCGGTAGTTCTGTTGGGGCCTTGTTATTCTGACGAAATCCAGTTATGTCATAAATGATAACATTTGCAGATTTCATCATAACTTGAGTTCTTGTGCTAAAAACTCGAAACCCTCGACTGTCAGATGCATATCCTAAGAAAATTCCCTCATCGTTTTTTGAGTCAAATTTTCCTCTTTGTTCTCTGTCTTTAAGGATATAACATCTGCTTCCAAAGACACGGAGATAACCCAAGTTGGGTTTCTTGCCGTACCATAACTCATAAGGTGTATTCAAGGTGAATGGCCTTAGATATACACGATTGATAAGATAGCATGCTGTGAACACTGCTTCACCCCAAAATTTTAAGGGCAAATTTCTGTTATGAAGCATAACCCGAGCCATTTCTTGAATATTTCTATTCTTTCTTTCAGCCACGCCATTAGCCTGAGGTGTGATAGGTGCTGAATATTGTTGAATTATACCCAGTGAGTCACATAACTCGAATACCTTAGTATCTTTGAATTCTGTGCCACGGTCGCTCCTGATATGTTTTAACTTTGCGACCTTGCTCATTCTGGATTCTATTCACAATGATCTTAAAATCTTCTAGGGTATCATTCTTGTGCTTGAGAAATGCTACCCAGGTGAATCTAGTGTTTTCATCGACCATTACCAAGGCATATTTATTCCCACCAACAGATACTTGTTGGATAGGACCAAAGAGATCCATATGAATTAATTCAAATGGAGCTTTGGTTGCTATGCCGGTAGACACTTTATGTGGAACTCTTATTTGTTTACCCTTTTGATAGGCACCACATATACCATCGACGTTGGTTTGTATCTTGGGGACACCTCTAACAAGTTCCTTATTAATTAGCTTCCCCAATAAACGATAATTAAGATTCATCCTTAGTCAGGTTGCAACAAAGATCGGACTTGATATCAAGTAGATAACAATGGTTCGACCCACGAATACCA